>JBDJHY010244086.1:0-10785 GCA_039654485.1 Withania somnifera
AGATTTGATCTTAGACGTCGTGCGGATTACCGCCCACTGACAAGATTAAATCCGGATGAGAAGGCCTATAAAATTGGGTTTTTCTTTCAGCAAATACATTTTCTCTGGCTCCTTTCTCTAGATCTGAAAGAGAAAAAAGAGAATTCTTGCATGAAAGAGAGGGTTACTAAATTTATACCGTCCATTATTTCAAATATGATGAAAGGTCAAACTAAAACAAAAAACCTTTGAAATTCTAGACTCAACAGAATAATTAAAATACGAATTTAGAGTCTCCTTAACCTGATATCCATTAAGGGCCTATTTAAGTAAATATTTAATCAAAATAATCAAAACAGTTTTGGAACCGCTGAAAAATAAATGAGAGCTCATTCTAGACTAAAAAACACCTCCCAAAACTAGCCGAATCATCAGATTTTGAATTCAAGCACTCTAACCTCAAATGTTGACCCAAGTCTAATGTTTCCTTTAAATTTCCAAATTATCATGTCAAACCACTTCAAATAAACACGAAAAGGATAAAACTGAAAATAAATGTCCTCCTAAACCAAATTCCATATTCCAGAGCTAATGGAACTAACGGACTTCTAATTCAAGACTTCAAACTCCAAATGTTGACTGAAATCTACTATTGCCAAACTCTTAAGCCTCAAACTAGTTTTTTCCAGAATTGCCAAAATACTCTTTTTGCTTCTAAATAAACCATATAAATAGACTTGGAATAGAACGATGTAGTATGGAAAAGGGTAAAATTGTAAGTTTAGTAAAAATGATAACTATTATTATATGCAAACCCTATAAGCGGAAGAAATCAGTCCCAATGCCCACCAAAGTTAATGAAGCATGCTTGAAATATATACTCTAACACCAAAGAGTGTGCTCAAACTTGCCATCAGTCTAAGGATGAAACGTTGTGCTCATATCAAGCTGAGTACCCATCTTATGTTGCATAGTACTCTAGAAGTATGAAGTAAACTGAGTGTCTCGATTAGATACAATAGATATAGGGACTCCATGAAACTAAACTATCTGGCTAATATAAATCTGAGCCAACTCCTAAGAATTATGTTTCACCTTTACTGGAATGAAATGTGAAGACTTATTCAGTCGATCAACCACTACCCAAATGTATTTGTAACCATCTGATATACTAGTCAACCCACAATAAAGTCCATATCTATGCGCTCCCACTTTCACTGGGGGATGGGAATCCTCTGTGACATACATTCTGGCCTTCAGTGCTCAAACTTCACCTGTTGATAGATCAAGCACCTAGCGACAAAGCATGCAATGTCCTTCCTGCACTACCAGTAATGCTGACTCAGATTATGATACATCTCCATCGCACTTGTACGAATGGAATAAATAAAATTGTGGGCCTCCTCAAAGATCAACCTAAATAAGTCTTTGGACTTAGGGACACAAATTTGATCCCTAATCCTTAAGGCCCCCCTCAAAATCTAACATGGCCACCTTGGCCTCCTCCTACAACACCTTATCGCATATGGTCATCAATTTAGCATCATCAAATTAGTTCACCTAACTCTGATCCATCAACGAAGAGAAGGACTCTGTATAAGAAAAGACACCACCATTCTCCAAGATTTGTAATCTTACTAGACCGTTAGCTAGACTTTGAACATCTATTGCCAATGTACGCTCCTCAATACAAATAGAAGACAAACTACCCATACTCGAGTACTTCCTACTAAAGGCATCCGCCACCATGCTGGCCTTGCTCGGTAGAAACAAGATAGTGACATCATAGTCCTTTAGCAGATCTAACCAATAATTGCCTCAAATTAAGATCCTTCCAGTTGAACATATATTGGAGTATCGGTGAACACCTCATAATGAACTCCATAAAGATAGTGCCTCGACTCCTTCAACAAAAACACAACCACAGACAACTACAAATCATAAGTAGGGTAGTTTTTCTCATGTACCTTCAACTACCTTGAAGCATAAGCCACCACCGTATCATCCTACATTAACACTCCACCAAAAAAATTCTAGAAGCATTATAATACACGGTAAGTCTTTACACTCTACAAGAAAAGTAATAATAGGGGCAGAAGTTAATAAAAATTTGATCTTTTGAAATCTCTCCTCACACTCATCTGACCACAAAAAAACCCACATTCTTCTGAGTTAATCTAGTCAATGGGGTAGCAATAAAAGAGAAACCCTACATGAATATCATATAATATCCATCTAGCCTAACAAAACTTTGAAAACTAGTTAGTAAACTGGTCTTACCCAATCATGCACAACTGGAATCTTGGCCAGATCGACCATAATCCCCTCCGTGGACACCACATGCCCCAAGAATGCGACTAAACTGAACCAAAATTCACACTTTGAGAACCTAGAATATAACTTCTCATATCACAACCTCTGGAGTACAGTCCTCAAATGTCAAACATGATCATCCCTCTGTATATCAAGATATCATCAATGAAATCATCACAAAAAAAATCCAAATATGGAAGAACATACCATTCATCAACTCCATGAATGTGGTAGGGTCATAGTAATTTCAAAAGTATACATCAACTACACGGTCTTAGTCATGACATATATATCCATCTAGATCATGATATTAGCTATAGAGTATTTAGTGGGAACCATAAATCTTACTTATATGATATCTCAGCTTCATAGTCTATTTCATGACATAGGTTTTTAGACCCTTACATTTCTCAATATTTAGTTGTACGATACTCATACCCATGCCACTTAGCATGTCAAGTCCTGTGGACTCAAGCCACAAGTTTTTCCTTAATGTCTATTAAAACTATAGTGTTCCATGTATACGCTCAGGCTATATCTTTACTAACATTCATGCTTATGATTCTCTCTACTTTTAGCCCTTGTACATCTATCTATGATGCTAATGGATAGTTATGTCATGATTACACTCATAACATCCCTCTCTTTAAGAGCTATATTTTCATCATATGAAATACATGTACCTATTTTACTATACTTTTTATATCCGAGCTTGAATTTCAAGGTTTCAATTAGAATCCGTCTAGATTAAATAGTATTCTTTTTAGTAATGATATCCAACTAACAGTTCATGTTTAAGGTCTAGAGTTAGGCTTCTATCCATAAGTTCTACAACTTATGTTTATACCTTATTTCTTTTAGTAAGTCATGTATGCATGAGGAGGAAGATGGTAGTAAAAGAAAATAAGTAAAAAATCTAAGATTGAAGACAATGGATACTCAGCTAGTAGTAGATCCAGTGTGCTTATGTACCTAACTTGTTAATTTTGGGTGATGTTAAGGTAATGTCCATTCATTTGTAAGGAGTAGAGGAGATTGATGATTTCAGTGGTGTTATATGGATCCCTAGGAAGATTTAGCTTCAAAGAAGCCAGTAATAGAACATAATTACAAGCTTGAATGTCGTGTGGGTAAATATGTGTACAATTTCATTATGTGATTAGTGACTCCTTGATTGGTGCTAAAGATTGATTTAATCTACGGGAGAAGAAGTAATGCTTTTATGGACATAGATATGAAATTTGTGGCCTAGAGTAGAATGGTACCTCGTACCTATGGGTTAGGCTTGACTAGTCAGATCATGTAGCTATTATTAGCCCTTATCAGCCTTGAATAGTGTTCCCTAAAGAGATTGCGGTAAGTTAAGTGTAGTTAAGCTTGAAAGTTAACAGTTGTATTTTTATAAAAATAGTAATTCTATCCTTGTTTCCTACCTCGGTTCCCTCATGTTCCACGTTACATAGTTTGATCCTAAATGCTTGAGTTAAGTCCTAAACTCTTGGCATAAATCAGTTTCTTATAGACCATAAAGTCAGTTTATAAACCATACAAACAGATCTGTAATTTGCCTTCTTTTCTCTAGCTTTACGCCCCTGAATTTCAGCTTTATGCCTATTACATGCGATACCTTATGTGCATCTGTGTTTTATGTAATTAAATTAATTCCTTAATCATATAAATAATCAGTTCCAGCCATGATAGCTGCTCAATTTTATAAATCATTTTCATGATTAGTAGTTTTTATCCGTCCAGCCAAGTCACATCCTTTATTAGCGGATAAAAGAGCTAAGTAGCCACATCTATTCCTTTCTATCTTAGGAAGAGTGTGAGGTAATTAAGTTTTCCTCCCAATTATACCATCATGCTTATGTTTCATAAAATATAACTTCAAATAAAATGAGTCTTATGTCCAAGCCCATTCTTTACGTGCTCTATGAGCCCAGACCATATGGCAAAGGTCCTTAGATCATGTTATTAATTTACCCTAAAGGGTCCCTATGACTCGTACTCTCGATCCTTTTCCTCAGAGTGTAATCAAGTTACTTATGAGAAAGATTTTAAATGTAATCATTCATCCTTAAAAATTGATTAAATGATTTCATGCCTTTAGAATATTTGTGCTAATGTCTTTCGCTCACAGCTCATGCTGATGCAATCCTTCATGTCAAAACAAAGACATTCAAGATTGTACAGTCAGTTGACAAGTGTATCCCAAACATGCTAAGATAGTATGTTCAAATTCATCTAAGCTTTAGTTCACTCAATATCTCATGTCAGTTAATATTCCAAACTCGGTACTCAGTATTAGTGCCTAAACTTACTCATTTCTCATCTTTACCCTTCATTCATGGACAAATGATCCCGAGGCTGAGATTTTAAGCTAGAATTTAATCATTCTATGTATGTGGTTATGCTCAAACCCGGTGAGTTCTCAATTATTCCAAGGTGATAAACTCATTTATAAATTATAGTATGTTTGATATGATCCAAGGACATAAGAAACACCTAACGCAGAGTTGATTTCAAAGTTCTTTTATCATCCTAATTTTTGTATAGTTCCATGCTTGGGTTAATTTAAAAATAACCATATATCCTAAAATATAAGGAGTTATGTGACCATAAACTATCAAACTAAATAGAATCTGAGTCTATTTTCTAAGCCAACAAACCTCCCATCAACCGAAGTTCATAGTAGAAAGTTATAATCTCTTTAAAACCATTAACGTGTCACTTTTAGAAGTCCTCCGCATTGGCAAACGTGGATCCTCTTAAATAAGTTCATAGAGTGAAAACTATTAAGGCCAAATATGGCACTAGATGTGCTATATTTGGAGAGTAGGTGCTACAAAATACGTGTCACGTCCAACGCCACATTTGGGTGTAAATTTTGCCCAGTTCTAATCCATTTTTGCAAGGTTGTTTTGGACCTTTTACCCAACCCTCTTAGTACTAAACCCCATTTTTAGACGCCATAACTAGTCTAAAACATTCAAAAAAACTTCTAATTCCTCTTCTACCCTTAGATGAAATACTTGAACACTATTCAAATCATAGAAACAACATAGATTACAAGAAAGAACAAAAAAAAAGTGTATGTTCTCAAGATCTCTCAAGATGGGTTCTTCAACATTTAGGGTTCCAACTTTAATTTTCATATTCTCTGGGAAATATTTTCTACCAAGGTATACAGGTTATTCATTGTTGGACAGAGTATGTAATTTACATGTGTTCAGGGCTAGACTTTTTATTTCAAGCTTATAATTTATTCAAGTTTATGAATTGTATTTTTCAATATATGAATGATGTTTTATACATGATGATCTATATGACTATTATTATTTTCATAAACATGAATAAGTTTTCTTTGAAGTGGCTTTAAATTCAAGAATCCTCTTGATTTAATTACTCAAATTTACATGATTTATGTTAATTCAAGTATCAAGTATTTACAAGATCATGACATGATATATTTCAAGTATTGAAAAATTTTAAAACCCATGAATAAGAATAATAACAAGTATCACGAATTTATGTGATCTCGACAAGATATCCATGAACAAGCAAGTCACAATTTAAAAATTACTAGTCTACAAGCTTACAAGTTGTGATGAGCCTAAGTTTACATTTATGTCTTTTTGGGAGAAGTATCTAGAACCAAGAAGATTATTCCTCCAACTCTGTTGCCCGCATAGGTTAATTCGTGTTACCCTAGTGGCATATCCCTAGTAGATTCCCATAGTAAAATTTACGATCAATCATTTCATGTACATGTATCATTTATATAATTTGGAAAAGTATAAGGGAAATCACCAGTGTGGGGTTAAAAATCAGATGTCATGCATCCACATGGCATATGGTGGTTATAATAAACTAACTATTTGTTCTCTTTTGAAGTGTTAAATCTTATATTATTTATAATAATATTTCTTAAACTTTGAGTGTCTACTTTATGATGATACTCCAATTTTCACGATAACCCAGTACGATTTTAGTTTCAATATATTTCAAGCATGTATTTCAAGTTCATGGAACTTTACATGTTTTTAGCTCTTAGTCTGAGTCTCGCCTATTTATAGCCTATATATATGTATTTTATTATTACATATATACTTACTTGAGTATCAGTATAATTAATGTACTAACTGCAGTTGCATTTCATGCTCTTACCATATAGATTTTCAGGTACACTCTCAGACTCATGACCAGTAGACTCAGCAGACTCCATCCAGTTACGGGTGAGCCCTCATATTTTGAGGGTCAGTTGATCATCCATACTCAGTGTACTTATTTTTTCCCACCAACTTATCAGTATTTAGTATAGGTTTCATAGATAGATAGTTAGTAGTCAGTCTATTTTAAACAATTGTTCATTTCTAAGAACAAAACTATACTTTATCTTATTTTTTTCATAATATGGATAAGGTCATCTTACGCGCAGCTTCCACTTTTTTAAAATAATTCTAGTTTATGCTTTAAGTTTCAAGATCATGATTTATACTAAAAGGCTTTCTTGGGACATAAATGGATCTGAGTGTCAGTTACATCTAGGGAGTAGCCTCGGAGTGTGACATGTATCTACCCCTAAATCCTTGAAGAATCAATCCAACCATACGATAACATCAATTGAGGATCCAACAGCTCTATATTCAGCCTCAATTGAACTCTTAGAAATGTTGACTTGTTTTATTAATTTCCAAGATATATAGGATGATCTAAATTGTACCAAGTACCCAGTAACTAACTTTCTGCTATTAACATAAGCTCCCTAGTCTGCATCACAGTCTGCTCTCTATAGTGATTCATCAGCATCTGACATTGGGATCCCAAAACCTGGGGCATATTTAATATAGTTTTATAGACTTATAATAGCCTCCTTGTGTGTCATTTTTGGTGAATTCATGAATTGACTAGTCATTGCACATCAAATGCAATGTCTAGTAGTCTGGTAGTAATCATAAAGTAGCTTACCTATCAACCTTGGGAATAAAGTAGGATTCTTGAAAATCTAATCATCATGATCTTTTGGTGAATATTGGTCAAAATCTATATTTTTAAGCCTTTAGTTTGCCTCCATAGGAGTTAGAATAAGTTTGGTTGCTACAAGTCCCATTTCTGTAATCAACTTCAATGCATACTTTCTCTACTACATCAAAATCACATCCTAGCTTCTTACAAATTCTATACTAAGAAAGTGTCTCATCTCACCCAATTCCTTGATCTTAAATGCAATATGGAGGGAATTTTTTTCCTTTTTTATTAGGTTTGAATCATTTCCAGTCAACAATAAGTTGTCAACATACACTAGAACTACTGAAGTTGTCTCTCTTTCCTTCTTTGTGAACAGTGGATATTTATAAAATCAAATTTAGTTAATGATGTGGTGAGTTTGATGTTCCACTGTCTTGAACCTTGCTTCAACCTATAAAGTGACTTCAACAACCTTCACACTTGTCCCTATTTAATTTCTAGATTTTTCACCAAGCCCATCTATAAAATTCATGTACCCTTCTTCATATACGTGACCATACAGGAATGCATTATACACATCCATCTGGTATAAAGGTCAATGTTTGTTGTAACAATAGACTCAATAGTTCTCAAAATATTCATTTTATCTACTAGTGGGAATGTTTCTTGATAATCAAACCCTTCCTTTTAATTGTAACCTTTGACAACCATCCTGTACTTCAGTCTCTCAACTTCACAACTTGACTTATACTTGATTTTATATATTGACTTCTTTCCATGAAGCAGTGTAACAAGTTCCCAAGTTTTATTTTTTTCTAATGCTTGTATTTCTATGTTCAAAATTTGAACCCATCCTTCGCTTATGGAAGACTTTGAGTAACTTGCAGATACTGTATCATCTGAGAAGTTTTACAAGAAACTCAATTACTCTTCATACAGGCTTGAGTAATCAATCACTGAGGCTACTGGATATAAGTATATAGATCTTCTAGAAGTAGTCACATAGCCTTTGTGCTATATAGTTGGTCTTCTGTTTCTTCCTGACCTCCTCACATTCTCTTTGTATCACTTTTATTTCCTGAGCTCAAGTTTGCTGGCATGTTTATATAAGGAGCTGACAAGTGTGTTAGTATTTCACTTGCTTTATTATGCAACTCCTTGGGATTAGTACATGTTGACATATCATCATAAAAAAAATATCTTATAGTCTCGTTTGATTTTGTGCATCCATCACACTTCCCTTGAAAGGAAATGCATTTTACACAAACACTACATCCCTGCTAACCAAGAGGGACCTATTTCCTAAGTCATATAATTTGTAACCCAATTGCACTTTGATATCAAGATTGTATTTTTGTTTAAATTTTGATATGAAGGTTGCACTTTCATTTAAATTTTGATACCAAAATTGCATTTATATTTGAATTTTGATATAAATGTTGCATTTTTATTTGAATATCAATATAAAGATTGTATTTTTATTTGAATTTAGATATCAAGATTGCATTATTCTTCGAATTGTGATAACAAGATTGCATTTTTATTTGAATTTTGATATCACAATTCAAGACTGCAATTTTATTTGAATTTTAATACTAAGATTGCATTTTATTTAAATTTTGATTTCAAGATTGTATTTTTATTTGACTTTTGATTTCAAGATTGTAGTTCTTGTTCTACCTAGTTAGTTATTGATTATTATTGTGTATCCTGTATTTATCATTGTAAACTAGTGGATTTAGTGTATAGTGGTGACACAGGGTTATGTCATCAATCAGAGTCGAGTTCAGGGTTTGGGGCCATGATCGGGGTTGAGGCTGAGGTTTAGGGTTGGGGTCTGGGGTTAGTATAAGTTTTGAGGTCGGGTTGATGCAGGTGTCAAGATTATGGTCGAGTTTGTGGGTCAGGAGGGTTAAGTTGGTTAGGTATCCTTTAGGTTAAGAATAGGGTCATGGAACATACGAAATTTATAAGAAAAGTCCATATAACTAGTGAAGATTCTTAGGAAGAGGAAGATTAATATAGGGTGTGTACAAGAGACTAAATAGGTAGGTACTAAGATGTGGGATGTGCATAGGTATAAGGTTTCGTACTCTGGAGGTGTTAAGAATAGGAATGGGGTAGGAATCTTAGTGGATAAATATCTTAGGGAGAAATTATTAGAGGTTAGGAGGATCAACGATAGGATGATATCGATTAAGCTGGTCATTGAAGGGTCTAAGATGAACATTATTAGGGATGATGCACCGCAGGTGGCCTTAGATAAGGAGGAGAAGAAGAGCTTTTGAGAGGCCTTGGATAAGGTGGTGAGTGTGTGTCTACTACCAAGAATCTTTTCATGGAGGAGATTTTAAGTGTACATTGATTAATATTTAAATGGGTATGCTAATATGCATGAAGGGTTTAGTTTTAGGGAGAGGAATGAAGGAGGATCTCCATTTTGGATTTTGCTAGACCCTTTGAGTTGGTTGTAGAAAATTCAAGCTTTCCCAAGAATGAGGAGCATTTGGTTACCTTTTGTAGTGTGGTTTCTAAGACCCAACATGACTTATTTCTCCTTAGGAATGGGTATAAAGGTCTTTGTAAAGATTGTAAAGTTATTCCAAATAAGAATATTTCGAACCACCATAAGCTTTTAGTAATGGATTTGGGGATCAAAAAGAAAAATAAGGAGGAGAAGAACAAGAACAAGAACAAGAGTTTTGGTTGATCGATCCAGGATCAGATGGGGTAGTTCAACTTAGTCTAGTGCTCTGGAGATAGGAGATAAGTTTATGGATAAGGGGATTGGGGTTGTAGTAAGGGTGTTGGCAGCATATGGGACAAGACTACCAGTTGCACTATAGATACATTTTTAGAGGTATTAGGTGTCTTGAGAGTTTGATTAGATAAGCATTGTTCGGAGTGGTGGTGGAATGGGGAAGTTCAAGGGAAGGTAGAGGCTAAGAAGGGGGATTACGCAAAGCTAGTGGAGAGTATAGCCAAGGAGAAGCGATTGAATAAGGAGGGCTATAAAAAGGCAAGTAAGGAGGATAAGTTAGCGATTACGGTGTCTAAAATAACAACGTTCAAGTGCTTATATGCTCAACTAGAGGATAAATTAGGGAAAAGAAGTTTCCGAAGGTGAGCGAGCGGAAGGCTTATTACCTTGATCAGGTGAGTGCATCAAGGGCGAGGACAAAAAGGTTTTGGCAGAGGAGGGCCTTATTTAGAGGAGATGGCAGTCTTACTTGCACAAGCTCTTTAGTATAAGAAGGGACAGAGACTCTGTGCTGGGTGATATAAAGAAATCAGAGAGATGTCATAATTATAGTTAATATAGTAGTATTAAAGTTGAGAAGGTCAAGCGGCTATTTGTAGAATGCGTAGGGATAGAGAGACTATGGCACATGAGATTCCGGTGAAGTTTTAGAAAAGCTTAGGTGGGGAAGGAATGGCATTGATAACCAAGCTATTTAATATCATTTTCAGAATGCAAAAGATGCCTGAAGGTTGGAAATAAAGTGCAATAATTTTATTTGTACA
>JBDJHY010244097.1:0-10785 GCA_039654485.1 Withania somnifera
ATTGTCTTATTGCATATAATTTTCTTATTTGAGTCAACAGGTGGCAGTCGAGGTATGCGTGATATGTTCATGCATTGCATAGAGAGTTCCTTTATTGATGATATAGCCTATTGCACTAAACCCTCTCATGCTCAGTACATTCAAATGCATTGATCGCATGTTTTTTGTGCTATGCATTTCACACATGTAGGTTCAGCCAACCTTATGGAGTTTTATAGTTGACATGGACTTACATTCTCGGTAGATTGAAGCATAGATTATGAACCATCTTACATTATGTTAATTTAGAGCTCAGACAATAGAGATAACATTTAATATTATTTAGTTTTGCCTAGCTAGAGAAATTGTCCTAAATGATTTTTTGTTTATTCAGCTTATTAATGGCTTCAAACATAGATAGTGTCAGATTTAGACATGAAGTATTCATATTTATTTAGATTATCATCTTACTAATGTGAATTTCACCATTCTATTATTCTTGTTATTGTATGAAATTGCTTCCGCTGAGATAGGGTGATAGAGCCATGCACATGCCAATTGGTTTATCTAAGGAAACTGAGGCAACTCATTAGCTAAGGACGTCGATCCAGCCTAGGGGGTGACTTTGGGTATGTCAATTTGTTTATAATATTTAAATGAATCTTATATTTACACATCCTTCAGTATGTCTAAAACTTTATACAGTTTTCAACATGAATGCAACTTTGAGATTTAGAACTTAAATTGTAATTCACTTGATCTTAAGTGTAATGCCCAACTATTTAGGTTTCTAGCATGTTTTACAGAGTTGTGATAGTTTTGTGATTTTAGACTCTCAATGTCAGCCTCAATTTCTTTCAACCTGTACTATTCTTATTATACACTTATAATCTTTCAAGTAGCGCAATCTAATTCGAAAATTCTACATACCATTATATTCTATGTACTGACTTCCATTTGCGCATCATGATTTTACCATGTAGATTTTGGTGTACAAGGTTACTGATCAGCTATCAAGTATTCTGTAACTACAGAGTACTAGTTAGGAATTGGTGAGTCCCATCTTCAAAGGACTGTTTCAATGGATTTTTACTCTTTACATTATAGATTCCAGTTAATTTTCCTTTAGAGCTTAGCTGGGGGTTCGTTTCAATAGCTTCTCAGATGATTAGTTTGAACGTTTTCAGATATAGAGTCAGTTTAGTATTTCAGTGCTTTCCTTTTTGGGGCCTTAGCTTGACTTCGGTAATTCATGATACTTCATTAGTTAGCTTAGCTTGTTACTTTATTTCTTCTGCACAATTCATATCCTGATTTATAGTGTATGCATGATCCAAAGGTTAGCTTAGGGTGACTTGTGACTCTTGAGCACCATGTTACATCTATGGGTGTTACAAGATATCCTCATTAGGATCATTCATCCTCGAATGAAGGATAAATTTTTATTGAAAGAAGGGAATTGCTAGAACTTTTACTAAGTGCTAAATGGAATAGCTACCATAATACTAACTACGGTAAAAGTAAAAGTATAGCTGAAAATAGATGGCACTAATACATTTATAGGAAATCGCAAGCAACTAATATGGACATGAAACTAAAGGGAATAACTAGATAAGAAAGATTGCTACCTCATATTGTCTCGGTGATAAGAAGGAAAAGGTGAGGGCAGTTGGCCATCATATCAGTTTCTGCTTCCCAAGTTGCACCTTCAATGGACTGGATTTACCACATACCTTAACCGAACCAACCTTCTTATTTATCAGCCTGTAAAACTACTTATCAAGTATCTTAATTGTAACCTCCTCATACAAAAGATTATTATTTATTATAATACTCTCTAGTGGTAGTACAAGAGATGGATCACCAATGCATTTCTTCAATAAGGACACATGAAATACTGGATAAATTGCTGCCAACTTTATGAGATATCTAACTCATAAGCCACGTTGATTGTTCGCCTCAAAATCTGATAAGGACCATTATATCGGGGAGTAATCTTCTCCATTTTACCAAACCTCATAAACCCCTTTCATGGGCAAAACCTTCAGAACACCTAATTGTCAAGCTCAAACTAAAGGTCTCTCCTCCTCACATCTGTATGTAAGACTTTTAGTGACTATTAGAAGTACTCAACCTCTCCCTAATAAACTGACCCTTTTGCATAGCCTCGTGAACTGGTTCTAGCCCTATCAAACATATATCTCCTCCCATAAATAGTCTCATAAGGATCCATCTGAATGTTGGAATGGTACCTATTGTTATATGTGAACTCAATAAATGGAAAATGATCATCCTAAAATATATTTGAAATCAATCATGAAAGCTCTCAACATATCCTTGAGACTCTGAAAAGTACACTCTGCTTGACCATTTGTCTACGCATGAAAAGTTTTGCAAAGACCTACTCTAGTACCTAGACCCTTCTGGAAATACTTTCAAAATTGAGAGGTAAACTGAGTACCCTTATATAAAATGATGGGAAAGGAAACTCCAAGAAATATAACCAACTCATGGATGTAAGGCTTGGGATAGTCCTCATTTGAATCTATAATCTTAACTGGTAAGACATAAGCTGACTTGGTCATTTCTGTCTACAATAACCAAAATAGAGGCATGTTGATGGAGAGTGTGAGGCATTGTGATGATGTCTATATTAATAAACTCCCACTTCAAAGAAAGAATGCTAAGATCCTGAGCTAGACCTTTGGGTCTTTGGTGGTTGACCTTAACCTACTGGAAAATTGAAAACTTAGCCACAAAATCGGCTATGTCCTTATTTACACAATCCCACCAATAGACTTCCCTTAAGTTTTGATACATCTTGGTGGAACCTGGATGAAACGAATACCAGGAACTATGAGTGTAACAACCCGAGACTACTCCTTAGATGTTACATGGTGCTAAGGACCTACACGTGATCCCCAACAAGTCCTTGACGTGTGAACTCATTCATAATCATAGGTATATAGCATAGGCTTAACTAGAAAAGCATAAGAGAGAGAGTTAAGATGTTATTATGATAGTTCGACTTTATGAGTTGGACACAAAATAGGGATAAGAAGCATAAACTAGAAATCTGAGACTCTATGTCTAAAACCATCTAAAGACCCAAGGAGAACTTTTGAGACAAACCCTCTACAAATCCTCAATATGACATAAAAGAAAAGACAAAAATAATGGGGGAACAACTCTAGTCCCCAACTAGTGAGGACTCACCAAGTTGTCTAATGAATGTCTTGCCTAATGTCCTCACTACTGAGTTGGGAAACCTATGTCTGCATTGTATAATAACATAGAGACACTATGGGTAAATATTATTAAATAAACTCGTACATGAGTGTATATAATAAACACGAAAAATAACATAAGGCTAGAAAGTAAACTAATGCAATCACCAAAATAGTCAAGTAAACTAAAAGTAGAAAACTTGTTTCATGTTCTAAATCATAATTATAAACAGCGTTCGTTTCAGTCAAAACATGTATTTTTATTCTTTAAATCTAGATCATGAGTTGAAAGTCTATCATAACTGACATAAAATACGAATGAGCTATGTAGGGTGTAGTGATCATGACCTATACTAAAAAGGATCAAGCTTTCTGACCCCACACTAGAAAAAAGGCCGCCTTAACCAGCCATGACTAGGACTAAATAGGTAAAGTCTAAACTAAGTATTCTTAATAAATATAGTCATGATAAACCTGAGTTGGCAACCCAGTTATGGAATAACAACAACCTCATTAATGGATTGAGTCAATACTCTTGGTGCTAAATAATTCTCCTAAAACATTTGCTTTTATTTCTTAGAAACTTATCATAAGAACATATCTAGATATCCTGTCTAATCATGATCATTGATGAATGGACGAACGTCATATTTAACCTGAAATAGAATATGATAATTGAGCCGAGGCTCCTTAATTTCTTGATCTTGTTCTTTTCATACTTGAATTTTATAGTTTATATGTTGGTATAAATCATGTTCATGCAGTTTTAATACTAACTTTAAGTATCATCTCGAAAAGAAAGCTTAAAACTCACTTTAAGTTGTAAGAGTAAGTGCATCATGCTGAAATTATGCAACCCTTGTAATCCATGGGAAAATTATTCTAACACTTCTAGAACAATTAAATATTTCACAATTTCAAAACATGTAAGTAAATTCATAAAAATTCATAAAGATGGGTTTCAAACCCTGGGAAGAAACAATTAGATTTTTCATAAAAAGAAAGGTTTTAGGCATTAAACTTAGGGGATTTTCTAAGCAAGAACTGGATGACAAAGGTTGGTTGAAGATTCTTGAAGAAACCCTTGTTTGAAAGAGCTTTGAGAGAAACTTCCGCTACAAAAAATCAGGTTTAGCAACCATTTAGCAACGTATTAGCTACTCATAATTTTTTTGCTTAAAATGCAAAGAAAAATCCTTTGCCAAATTTTAGCACATCATTTTAGCTACAAAATTAGCGACAAAAAGGCAGGTGAAAAATTTACTAAAAGTTAGGGATGAAAGTAGTGGTGGATATTCCGTTGCTAGCCATATTTCATTCATCAAAATATCAGTTAATAAAAAATGTTGGTTTGTTCATTAACATTTCAAATCAATCTGTAGCGAAGAAATTTGTTTCGCTGTTGCATCTGTCGCTACATGTGATTTAAGAAGTTATTTTAGGGCATCATAAGGCCTTAGAAACATAATACCTCCTCACACTCTCGTCTTAGGCTCTAGTGGCATTCTCATCGCCATCTCCAAAATCTCACCCCTCTCTGATAACTTGCTACTCTCCTGCAGCTCGTCCCCTGCTATATAGGATTTTACGAAGCCTCTATTTCTCTCTCAGGTAATGTATATATTTTTCCATTCTATTAGTTGTCATTTTTTTCAACTTAGTTTCTTTAGGGAAGCTTGGGCAGAAACAGGTTAAATTATTTCTTCTTCTTTTTATTGGTTATTTTCATGGTTTAAGGTTTATTATGGCATGATGAATCCAATAAGGGACCAACAATTACCTTACTATAGATGGATATCTTTTGAACATGTATCAAAAAAAACCTCGAATAATGTACCTGCAAAACAAAGGCCCCAGGGTGGTCTCCGGGATAATTCTCCGATGCTTAAGTTAGTATTAAGCTATGGAGGAATTCTAATAGTGTTTTAGAGTAGTAATTTGAGCATACCTTTTCCTCTGAACTTCTTGGGCTTTGATAGGTCTTTATAGTAACAATATTTGGTATATGCTAGTAATACGGAGTAATATCCGCTGTGAGATCCGAAGTTTCCATAACAATCCTACTACGACTGTATTGCCTACTAAGGTGTAACAATCCTACCATAATTCGTCTGCTACTAGGAAGTACTTATCTTACTTGGAAATACCTATCTAATTATGGCAGTTATTTAAATACGGTAATAAATATTAACTCTTGGTTACTACCATTATTCTATAGTAGTCCCCCCTCCGGGAGTCGAAGTGTGTGTTTACATAATTTCCTTAGGTCATCCATGAGGTTTTAATTAGTCAAGGTGTATAGGCTGTCTAATACTTCACCTTGGCTTTCTTGCCGAGGTTTATTCTGAAAATCATGGGCGTACTGGGATAGCCTCCCTTGGAGGTGAATTACCTTTTTCATTGGCTGTTATATCAACGTCTGTGGCTGAGGTGATTTGTCCATAGTCATATCATCTGAGGTCATCTGATGTGGTTACTAAGCAACCTAATTATGTAGCTAGACTTTGGGCCTCGTTTGATAGTTCACCTTAGCTATCTTGCAGGGGTCGATGTGACACATAGGTTTTTCCTTTGTTTTAAATAAATGGTATGGGTGGGATGCTTTTATTTTTCCCTCTTACTTTCCACGTGTCATGATCTTCTGCCTTTGGCTTACACGTGTCATAATCCCTTTCAAAGGACATTTTGTCTTCTGCCCGTCTTTCTAGGGAATAGGCAATTTTTTACTGCAACGCCGTTTCACTTTTCTCTTTCTTTTTATTAAATAAGACTCTTGGGATTCTAACCAATATCTTCATATACTTCTTCTTTTTCCTTAGCACCTTTAGTTTTCCATTTTCTCGTTTCTTTCCATTCTTTAGAACCTTCAGTCCTAATTTTCTTTTCCTTATTCTTCTACTACCAGTAAGTATGTCGTTGTCTTCAAGTCCTTCTAATAGTTCTTCTTCTTCTCCTCCTGAAATTTATGAGGCAGAGTGTATCATGTAACTAGTGATATACCCAACCTTCAAACTTTGACTCCCTCTTTTCTGTCCTTTGAAAGTTGGGATTTCATGGCTTTAAAGGCAGCATGTAGTCTCACAATGGATTTCTGACTACCTTCTCTTAGAGGGTAGCCCAAGGGGTTTTGCACTATGTACCCTGTGTACATAGTTTTGGGGTTACGATTCCCCCTTTTTCTCTATTTAGGGGTCTTCAACTTAAACCTTGCACAATTGACGCCTAATGTCATGCGTACAATTGTGGGTTTCACCTTGGCCTGCTCCAAGGTTGGGGTGGAGCCTATTGTAACTTTATTCAAACATTTTTTCACAGTTAAAAATTTTGGACCTTCCAAAAGGTGGTATTTCTTTAGCCCCCTTCGTAATTTTAGGATTCTCCTCCCTTCAACTTCCTATTGTAACTTTATTCAAACATTTTTTCACAGTTAAAAATTTGGACCTTCCAAAAGGTGGTATTTCTTTAGCCCCCTTCGTAATTTTAGGATTCTCCTCCCTTCCATAGTTTCCAATTGTAAGGGTAGATTTTTCTTTTTCAAGGTAGACTTTTACTTCCCCCGTACCTGGAACTCTGGTGGAATTAAGAGTGCCACCACTGGGAGGGTGGATTTCTTGCACGTCAAGCTTATCAATGGGATTCCCCACACCCCTATCTATTTACTAAAGTGGATCCGTACAGAGCTAGGTTCAGTGCCTAGCCGGGAGGAAAGTCACTCAGTTCCAAAGCTGAGGGAAAAGAGGCCAAGAGTTTCCATGCTGGCCCCTGGCGAGGACTTTTCCTTGTACGAGCTTAGCAAGATAAATATACCCACCTACTCGTTTTACTGCTTATTTTTTTATTCTCAGGATGACTTTCTTTCTCCATGCATGTTCTGTCAAAGACAATATCTTTTTTTGTTCAGAGGGTGGGTGAAGCTAACAAGGAATTCCTCGTTGAGAGGGGCGGTGGAGGGAGTTCGAGACCCGTTTGAAGGCCTCCGAGTAGGAAAGGGAGGCTGATAAAGAGAGAATAAGGGCGGCTGAGGAGAGAGCCAGGGTTGCTAAGATAAAAATAAAAGTCACTGAGGAAACAATAAAGTCGGCTGAAGAGAGGCAAAGGGATACTGAGAAGGAACTCCACCAGTTGAAAGCAACCTTTGTCAACCAGTAGGGGGAATTTGCTGAGGTCTCATTTTATAAGATCACCAAGACCACTGCCTTCTCAGAATATGTCTCATCCATAAGCGACTCATTGGTGACAGATACTAGGGCGGTGGTATTGGACAAGGTGGCCAGGGCATACCCGAATATTCTCGTACGAAGTGTTTAATTTTTGTAAGACGCAGGAGCTGAGTCTAGGGTCACAGAGGATCTAATCAAGGCAATGCTGGAGTGCCCTGAGTTTTCTCTACTCTGATATGTTACCCAGTGCTCCTCACCTTTATCAATAGAGGAGATATGAGACTGTACTGAAGATGCCGATACCGACATCCTAAAGTTCTTATCTACTAGAGCCAGGCCTTATGCTGAGTTAGAGCTTATATATGAAGTGACTCCGAGCTCAACCATCGAAGCCCCCGTCGCCCCCTCTTCTACAAAGCTTATCGTGGAGATAGAGCCAATCTCGGTCGTTCCACAGATCAGAGACAATATATAGTTTCTTTAGGACTTTGTAATTTTTGTAATTTTCTCCTTGCTATCTTTGTAAATATTTCAGCCTCTTAGGCCTTTATTAATAAAATGAATTTTTCCTCAATTTACTTTGTGCTTTATGTTAGTTCTAATACTTCTTATTCTGTACATTCAGCAAATTATCCCTTACACACTTGAACAAGTGGAAAGGCAAAATTTCTTCCTTAGGAGTCTTCTTCAAGAGAAGAGAAGGAAATTACTCCTGAAGAACGAGTTCATCAATTACTTCTAAACTCGATTATCCCAGAACTCTGAGTTCCAAGGCTTGGTACATAAAATGAGGTTCTTTCGAGATGAGAGGAATTACCTCAGGTAGGAGAACATGGAGTTATCGCGAAATCTTGAGACCCTCAGAGATGATATCCGTATGTTGGTGGGCAACACGGAAAAGTCTGTTGCCTATTGGAAAGCCAAAGCAACTCAGCTTGGATTAGAATTTGACCATCGAGAAATTGAGGTGAACCATCTCTGGGATCAAATTCGTGAGTATAAGCATATCATATTCTGGGAAGGAAGGTTGCTTACCTTGGATGAGGTAGAGGAGCGGGTTACCGAGCTGACCACCATTCTCGTCAGCTTTGCTACCATGTACGGAGAGACTTTGTCGTGCTTCAAAAAGAACAATGCTATCCTAGACAATGTTATGGCCATGTACAAGGATGTGAAGAAGATACCTCAGCACTTTCGAGCAACATGCGGTCCAGTACGAGCCAAGCAAGGCCTTCCTCAGCTGTTACTCCTTTAGCATTCCCAATTTTGGTCATTGCTCGCGCACAAAGGGGGAGGGGGCGAGGTAGACTAACTCAGGACTTACAAAGCCATAGACGTTAGGAAATAAACCTTATAAATTGTAATTGTGGCTTCCTATGTATAAGATTTTTTCTTATGGAATTATATTCTAAGGTTATTTTTACCGTATTATGAATGAAATGGGTATACCTCAATTTAGCCACTATAAGTTTTAAGTACTGTCTGTTGTTTTGTACTTAGGCCGAATTGAGCTCTTTAATTTACCTCGCAATTCATCAGCATTTAAATGAATTAAATCAAGATTGATTTTCTCGGTCTACCGATCTGAGCTTATGTCATTATGCGACATTCTGCCGAACTGAGCTCTCGTGTGCAAGGTTAGTTTAACTTTTATTTGTGGCCTGGTGATGAACTGAGCTCTTATAGAGGAGGTCGATTTAATTTGAGTCGGGATGTTTTGCCGAACCGAGCTCTCATGTCTAAGGTCGATTTAAGTTATAATTACGGTGCTTTACCGAATCGAGCTCTTATTTCTGAGGTCAATTTAATTAATATTTACTATATTTTGTGGAACCAAGCTCTCGTTTGCGAGGTCGATTTAATTCAATTGCAACATTCTGCCGAACCGAGCTCTTGTAATTGAGGTCGATTTAGTTTATTGTAGAGCCTTTGTTAGGCTAGGATTTTTCCCATACTTAGTTAATAGTTTTATGAAAAGACAGTCAAAAATTTATTTAAAGGAACATAATGATAATATTATTAAGGCGTAAATATTAGTTATAAGATACAACATGTTATTGGTAGAACCTTTGTAAATTATTTACATGTCAAGTTCTAGGAATTTAAGTATCATCTAGCCTTACTAATTTGTAGCTTCCTGCTTTAGAGTCTTCGACCACCACGTAGGGGCCTTCCCAATTTGTTTCAAGTTTCCTATTTTTCAGCTCGGCTGGCTTCGTTTCATCTCAGGACATACTGGCCTAGGCTGAAATGGGTAATTTTCACCCTGTCATTATAGTATTTTTCCATGGCTTATTTGTATCTGGCTTCAGAAATAGCTGCCATTTCTCTCCTCTCCTCCAGGAGGTCGAGGTTTATCCTTAGCTCTTCTTCGTTATTCTGCTCAACATAATGTAGCAACCTCGGGCTCGGCACCCCTATTTCAGTTGGGATCACGACTTTTGTTCCATATGTGAGGCTGAACGGGGTTTCCATGTTAGGGGTTCTTAGGGTTGTTTTATATGCCCATAGGACATTAGATAGGTTTTCCACCCAGTCCCCTATGGCTTTGTCTAGTCGTTTTTTCAAGTCCTGTAGTAGTGTCCTATTCGTGACTTCTACCTACCCATTCGCCTGAAGTTGAGCCACCGAGGTAAATTGTTTAGTGATTTTTATCTAGTCACACCAGGATTTAAATGGGTCATCTGCAAACGGCTTCTCGTTGTCTGAGATGATTTCTTTGGTATGCCAAATCGGCACACGATGTTTCTCCATACAAAGTTCAAGATTTTCTTTCCTGTGATTGTGGCTAAGGGTTCTACCTCAACCCATTTGGTAAATAGTTTATGGAAACTACCAGAAATTCCACCCTTCCTGAGGCTTCAGGGAAGGGTCCTACGATGTCGATCCCCTATTGGGTAAAGGGCAAACGTTTTGTACCGAGAAGAGTTCCTTTTGAGGTTGCCAAGTTATTGGTGCATGGAATTGGCACCTTGGACACTTCTGGACAAAATCCTGTGTCTCCTAGACCAAGGTAGGCTAGTAATTATGTAATTTTCTTAGTTGGACCCTACGCACCTGATCTTAGGCAGTTTTACATGTCGCAAAGCCACTTAACCCCTATTAATTAGCTTTGTTTTGAGGATAATTTTATGGTATGTGATGGTTTTGTAGTTATTATGTTAGAATACCACTAACCAATGTGATTAGCAGCTTTTGTAGGATTATATGGAAATATGGAAGAAAAGAAGTGAAACTGGAAGGCAAGCCAAGAAGTGCAAAATCAATTCCAGGAAAAATGTACAGATCACGATAGTGATCACGTCGTGATCACTATCGTGACCCGGTTTGGCATACAATGGTTGAATCTATTTTAATTGGGCTTATTAAGGGAAATTGGGTCTTTTCACCAGGAAGTCCAGCAACCCTTAAGAGGCATT
>JBDJHY010244116.1:0-10784 GCA_039654485.1 Withania somnifera
TCTGAAACTGGGGAGTGAGATTATATGATGACCATGTGTTTGTTACTTTTCTGCACTTTTTTTCTTTAGTGTACCTCTGGTAGTATGGGATGCCTATGAGTGAGCGTGTTTTGTATGTACACTGCGTTTCATATGGGGGACTTGTCAACATTTATATGCTTTACTTTATTATTCATGTTAACTTCTTATTTAGTATTATTGCCTACTCATTGTTTCTTGTTGTTGGGAATCAGTGTTTATTATTTCTGTGCGTTCAGCTATCCGTTCACTTGAGGTTACCGATATACCGACCATGATCTATTCCCTATTTCTCTTGATTCCTATTATTTATTAAGTTATGATTAACATATATTGTTGCGAGGATGTCGGGTATGTTCTCTTCTATTACCTGCGATCCTATTATGTGATTAGCTAGCATTATCTATCTATGTGACATTTCCTAATACTCGAGTGCTAGTTTTCCTGATTGTCCTATTTTCTTCTATGACCATTATTCTTGTATAATGTTATCTACTGCACTTATTACTGTTATGCACTTAGTGGGCCCTCGAAGCCTACAAATATGGGTTGCCTTGGTGACTTGTACTCATACTACATATGCCATTGTGTAGATCCGAGTACAGGTTTCCGTTCGTGATTTTAGATCGTTGTTAGTTTGGATTCTTTCCAGATCGGAGATTCAGGGTGAGCTTGGCATCCAGCTAGATCTTTCTTCTCTTCAGATTATGTTTTGTTGATCTCCATTGTATTTAGGAGATACTTTATACAATATTCATTTTAGTTTTACGATTCTATACTTAGTGTTTCGTTTGACGCTAATACTGAATTTTGGGTAGTTATTCTTTTCTTAAGTAATTCCGCAACTTTTAATTTTTTAATATGACTTTTTATATTCTTCTGCATTAAATGTAGCAGTCCTCTGCTTTGGCTATGGACTACGAGGTTTTGTTCTCCTACTGGTGGTATAGTAGGTGCCATCATGATCCAAGAGATCGGGTCGTGACAATTATTTTCATGCAACTGGCATATTTGGTTTGTGCGTATCAGACTCTATTTAGGCCCAAACATCCAAAATCTACCCTTCAAATATTGAAGATTTTCAAATCTGGTGCCACTGAGAATTTAATCGAGCGATCGCTCTAAGAGATGATCGCTCCAAGGGACCAAAAATATATTTAGCGCAATCATGCCTTAACGGCACTGTCTGTGCTAAGTACTCAGCTGGCCCCTTGACTTGATCACGTCACCTAGCAACAATGGCGCTAAATCCTCCCATGTCATTTAGCGCGATCACTCCATTACGTCATCGTCAACGCTAATATTTTACTAGGTTCTTTAGCTCGATCGTGCTAGCTAGCATCGACGGCGTTAAAGGCTGGTACCTCCTATATAAGGCTGAAATCTCAAATTTTTAGCCATTCTTCATCTTTTCTCTTCTTCAAACACTTCAAAACCTCTATTAAAGATCTTGGGTCTTTGCATAATATAGTGGGTAAATTTGAAAACTTAATTTCTTCAATCATCACTCCATTATTGGTAATTTCTACCTTAATTCCTTCAAAATTCACTCAAAAATAATCCAAATTCTCCATGCGCGTTCTTCATTTATTTCATCAATTCAAGCTTATTTCTTCCTCGTCTTAGCTTTAAATTTTGCGTATGGGTTTCACACGGTGTGGCTAACATTTTTATATCTTTTATTCAAAATTTCAGGTTTGTCGGCCAGTAAGCCCGTTTAGAATCATATTTTGACCCCGGCTATTTTCATAGCTTTAGGGTATCGTTCAACTCGTATAAACTTCTAGATTATATTTTTGCTAGTTGTGTGATTGTTAGAGTTTGTTTGCACATTGTTGGTAATTTGGAGTCCAAGCATTGTCTATGCTATATTTGCGAGCTTGTCTTCGGAGGAATGGTAGATTACGTCTTACGATCTTAGATGAGCTTAAATGAGAAATAATTGTGATAAATGGATATCTTGGGTTGGTAATTCTAGGTTGACACCCATGACTCTGTCTATTTTTTTAGTCCGACTCTTGGTTTTGTATTATCATTGCATTTGTGATTATAGTTATCCTATGACTCTGAGTGGTCTTGATATACTCTGCAACATAGATGGTGAGTAATTGAGATTGTTTCGTGAGTTTCGGACATCGACTTAGAATGTTATGTTTGCTGTAGATATTGAGGCCATAGGGCCATAGGGCTTGCTTGTGATATTGTTTGTGGTTGAACATATCATCATGAAAACTGATTTTATGCATTAGTACTCACTCTTTTATGGCTAAGATCCCAGTGTTATTGATATTAAAACCTTGCATGGCCTTGTAGGTCCATTTTCATTATTATGAGATTAAAGGAAGCATTTTGAGATATCTTTATCATTTTTGATGAGATAATATTAACTTAACAATAATTTTTGAGATATTATTAGACTTTTTAAAGCCTGAGGACAGACATTAATTTTCATGTTGATTTGACCTCAAGAAATCTTGAGCGACCTGCATTGAGGACTTATGCCAGCTCCATATTTGGGGAAGCTCGAGAATCTATTGAGATTATATTAATGCATGCTTGGGGAAGCTCGTTGACTATATTGATGCATGCTTGGGGAAGCCTATTGATTATGTTGATGTATATTTTGGAAAGCTCATTGATTGTATTGATTTGACTTTGGGAAGCCCATTGATTATACTAATTTAGACCTAGGGAATTCCGGGAACTCACTCATGTTCTAATACTACTTGCATTTATTTTTGTGTTTATTTTTGCACTTTTCTTTCTTGGTTGTACCTTCTGATTGTATGGACGACCAACGGGTAAGATTTACTTATTTGTATCTCTCGGTATTATGGGGTGTCATGGAGACTTTCTCTTACTCATCACTGCTCTAGTTTATAGTTATGATATAGATTTATATTTACTGGCCTCCTTATTATGTTTCCCTCAATGATATACAGGTTGTTACGGGTTAATGTCCCCTTCTTGTTAATTGAGGTCGCGGGTATACCGCATTATGTGCTAGTTAGTTGTTTTACTTGGTAATAGAGCATGGATTCAGGTATATTTCCTCCTTGTTTTACCTGAACCCTCCTTGATAGTGGATAGTTACTGAGGACATTTATCTAACATATCCTATTAGCTAGCCTCACTATATACTCTATTGGTTGACCTATATGACTTGTCTGGCTTATCTGTTTGTTTATTGCCTTTATTCTTATTTATCCCCAGTCAGCTTAGCCTACTGGGTACCTTTTGTTCTTGGTACTCATACTACACTTCTACATCTCTTTGGTGCAGATCCTACTATGAGCGTGCAATAGTAATTCTTGATCGAGCCTTGATTCTGTTGTTGAGGTAGAGGACAACTTTTGCATCTTATATTGGTTTTTTGGAAACTCATTCTTATTTATTCTTTTGCAGATGACTCGTACAAGATCATCAGAAGAAGTAAGGATGACGCACCTGTTGCACCTCCAATCAGAGCATCAGACAAGAGACACAAGGGCCGACGTCGAGTGCGTCTCAGTGTTCGTACTCCAACTAGAGTTACTTTGCCATTCAGAGCTTCAGAGATTGAGACTGAGCCTATACTGGTTCAAAAGCCATAGGAGGTATATGGATCTGTTCCATTCTCACCTATGCCTACATCATTTCCATATTTGATCCCGAAGATGAGAGGTTTTTTGATGCATTTGTTGGGTATGTCTGGAGAGCCAGCAGTTGGGGTGCAAACTTTAGCCCTAGTTTCCTTCTATCCGGTTACACCGCCAGTATCGAGTACTCAGAGTTTTGGGGTGCCTCTGAAACCTAGTATTTATGGATTGGGTGTTCCACCATCAGTATGAGCTTATCCAGTCCAAGTTCCTCCAGAATCGGTTATTCCCTCTTCAACACTAGTAGTACCATCTCCATCAATGATTCCTCCTATTCAATCTCACCCGCCTATGTTTGAATCAGATTAGAAGATGTTGGAAAGATTTTTTGAGATTGATTCCCCTAAATTTTTTTGGTTTACCCGGTGAGAATCCAAGAGATTTTATTGACAAATGCCAGGAGGGGTTACATAACCTCAGTTTTCTTGATTCTGATGGTGTGGATTTCACAGTTTATCATATGGGCAGTCTCGCCAAGGAATGGTGGAGATCTTACTATTCTACCAGGTCGGCTGACTCCGGTCCTATCACTTGGAGTTTATTTTGTGATGTTTTTCTTGGGAAATACATCTCTCAGACCAAGCAGGATCGTAGGAGGGAGGATTGTCTGAGACTTAAGTAGGGTTCTATGTCTATCTCTAAGTATGAGGCATCGTTTTATAGGTTGTCTGCTTATGGTGTTAGCTATATCTTGACTGAGATGGAGAGGGTCCTCCATTTTGTTCATGAGTTAGATCCAGACATTCGTCTGTATCCCGAGGTTCTATTTGCTATCGGGTCATTTTTTCAGACTAATTTGGAGTTGGCTCGTACTATGAAGGGTTTAACACATAGTGGGAGATTTAGGGATAAGAAGAAGCCTCGTTGTCAGGGCCAGTTCAGTGGATCGAGATATGGTAGACTAGGATCTGATTCATGGGGTAGGCCCCCACCTCAGAATGTTTAGTAGGGGCAGTCTAGTCGTCCCTGTACAGGCCTCACTTCAGGCTTCTGATAGTGGATCTCAGAGTTTTGAGAGTCAGCCTTTAGGCCAGCAACAAAGGGGTTCATCCGGTCATAGTAGATATTATGGTTCTATAGATTCCTTACATCAGATGAGACCAATGGACCCATGAAGTAGTTATGGTGGTATGGGACATTTGACCAGAGATTGTCCTTAGATTGGTCATGTTCAGGTAATAGTTTAGCCTTTTGATATGCCATATCCTATCCCAGCTCAGCCAGTTCGAGTCGTGCCATCTCAGGGAATGGGTGGTGGTTCTCTAGGTCGTGTTGATCCTCAGAGTGGTAGATTTGTTGGTCATGTCAGTGGTCGCGGTAACTTTTATTCTTTGCTAGGTAGACCTGCAGTAGAGGCATTCGATGCTATTGTGACAAATACTATTTTTGTGTGTTATTAATCAACTTCGACTTTGTTTGATCCAGGATCTACTTGCTCCTATTATTTATCTTATATTTCTCCGTGTTTGAGTATGGTTAGTGAGACCTTACATGTGCCTTTATTTGTCTCCACCTCAGTAGGTTATTTTTTAGTAATGGATCATATGTTGAGATCCTGTCTTGTGACTATTGGAGATGTTAAGACTTGGGCTGATTTGATATTGCTGGTTATGATTGATTTTGATGTGATTTTTGGGTATGGACTATTTTTCCCCTATTAGAGAGGCCATGGATTATTATGCCAAGACTGTGACCTTAGCTATTCTCGGTATACCCCTTGTTGTATGGTAGGGTTCAGTTAGTCGCGCACCGACGAGGATTATTTCTTGTATTCAGGATAGTCGCCTAGTTTCTCGTGGTTTTTTTAGCATATCTTGGATATGTTAGACATGTTAGCATTGATTTTGTGACTCTTGAGTCAATACCTATTGAGAGCGAGTACCTTGGTGTATTTCATGTCGACCTACTTGGCCTACCACTTAAGCGAGATATTGATTTTGGCATTGAGTTATGGGTACCAGACCCATTTCTATTGCTTCTTATAATATTGAACCCATTGTGATGAGAGAGCTCAATATTCAGCTTCAGGATTTATTGGATAAGGATTTTATCTAGCCTAATTTGTCTCCTTGGGGAATCTATATTCTGTTTGTAAAGAAGAAATATCGACTATCGACAGATTAATGGTCTGACCGTGAAGAATAAGTATCCTATGTCTCGTATTGATGACTTGTTTGACTAGTTTCAGGGCTCAACCATCTTCTCAAAGATTGATTTGAGGTTGGGTTACCACCAGCTGCGTATTTAGACTGAGAATATCCCAAAGACAACTTTTAGGACTCGGTATGACCATTATAAGTTCCTTGTGATGTCTTTTGGGTTGACTAATGCACCCACATCCTTTATGGACTTGATGAACCGCATGTTCAGGACCTATCTTGACTCTTTTTTTTATTGTGTTCATTAATGACATCTTGGTATATTCTCGGAGCAGAGAGGACCATGAGCTCCATTTGAGAATTGTGCTTTAGATTTTGAGAGATCATTGGCTTTTTGCCAAGTTTTCAAAGTATGAGTTTTTGCTCGAGTCAGTTTCATTCCTTGGACACGTGGTGTCCAAAGAGGGTATTAGTGTAGATCCAACTAATATTACAAATGTTTGTGATTGACCTAGACCGACTACTCCTACCGAGGTGCGTAGTTTTGTTAGACTTATTAGATATTATCATCGTTTTGTTGAGGGCTTCCTTTCTATTGTAGCACCGTTGACTAGATTTTCTAGAAATGATATTCCTTTCTAGTGGTCTGATGAGTGTGAGACATACTTTCAGAGGCTTAAGACTGCTTTGACTTCTTCTCTGATATTGACATTGCTGGTTGAGGGTCATAGTTTTTTAGTCTATTATGATACTTCCGGTATTTTCTTTGGTTGTGTTTTGATGCAACAAGGTCGTGTGATTGCTTATGCTTCTAGAAAGCTTAAATTTCATGAGCGTAAATACCCCACTCATGAATTGGAGTTGGCGGCATTAGTCTTTGTGCTCAAGATTTGGCGTCACTATCTTTATGGGTTCCATTGTGAGATCTTCACCTATCATTATAGTCTTCAACATATTATGAGTCAGAGAGAGCTTAATGTCCGCTAGCACAGATGGATTGAGTTGCTGAAGAACTATGATATTTCTATCATATATAATCCAGATAATGCATCTACTATAATATTGTAACTTAATCCGTTTTCATAAATACTGTGGCACTATCATTTAATTGCTAATTAATTTTGAAGATTTATAATATATTGATATCGTTGAGTATCTTCCATACAATATAGATCGAATGACGAATATTAAGTTTCAATGTATTAGGGTGTGTTCAATATGGAGGGTGATATTTTTAGAAAATGATTTTCAATCTTTTAATGTTTCATTGTCAAATTTCTTAATATAGAGTTTTAAAAAAATTATAAGTTCTTTAAAAAATTTAAATCATTTCAAAATAGAGAAATCAAATTCAATAAGTAACTTCCCATTTCTCCTTATCCTCCAACACAACCCATCTCACACTCGTCCTGCCCTTCATTCTCATCTTTATTACGTTTACTAGTTTTTGAGTACGTGAGTTATACATGTGTTTCATGTATAAATTAGTTATAGCGATTTAAAATTCTATGAAAATACATCTATAATGATTCATAAAATGCGATAATTACAAATGAATCCTTAAGATAGTGACAAGAAACACCAAATGATGGGTGTATTTTAATATGTAAATTATTTTTTTTAAGCAATCAATTATAAATTTAAACTTTGATTAATAGTTAGCAAACTTTCAGCAAAGTCTAATTTGAGCCTAAATAAAAGTGTCTTATGACAATAAGAAATTCATACAAAATTAAAATAAAGAAGTCCAATATAAAAAAAACTAGAGAAGAAAAATACAAACATTCACATCATTATTAAGGCTTTAATCATAACAATATAGATGCAAAAGGAAATACAAAATGAATGCATAATTTTTAGAGTTCTTGTCAACACCTTTTCTCGAAACTAACCAAAATTCAAGAATTTCCTTCATCAAGTCAAAACCTTAATCAAACAGTATAATAATAATATAAGCGTTTCACCACCTTACTTCTCATGAAACAAAAAAGATGAATTTATATAAGATAAAAATGAAAGAATATCAAAAGAACTTTGAGGGTTTAAACTAAATATTTGAAGGTCGTGAACTTCAATAGCAACACACACATAAAATAAAATTATAAGAAAAACAATACAAAAGCAAATAATGATAATGTAAACCTAACCAGACTCCACAAAAAAGTGACACACAAACAATATATAAAAATCCATAGCGCTAATTGCAGCACCCATAATCCAAATACAAAACGGAACAACAAAAATGACTTGGAAGAGAAAGTTGTATACGACCTATAAAATAATACCGAATCAATTTTATAGATAATAGCTTGCCAAATTTCTCCATTAACTCATAAACTTTAATATAAAAATAACTATAATATCATCACCATCATTGGTATTTACTCTATTTTCAATATGTAATATAAAATTCTGTAAAAAAGAAAAAAGATTTGAAAACTTTACCATGATGTGGTTGGAATGAAATCAGAGACCACTATTTATAACAAGATTAAAAATTGGGTGGTCAATTAGCGAATTGAAAAGGAAAATAAATAAATAGCACATTATATATAATTTAATACTCATAATTGTTTAAACGTGTAATATCGGTTGAAAAAAAAGAATACCGAGTTTTTATTGGATTTGAGAAGAAGAATAAGAGGAGTGGAGATTTAGTTAGCTAGATAAACCATTTTTAATTTCTTCCAATGTTAAACTCCTTTATAACAGTAATGAGCAGCCAGTATTACTTGCAGTCTATATATAAAATTTACAGAGAGTTGAGTTAAGAATATATAACTAACAAATAGATTTTGACTAGCTAAGATTAGCTCCACACAATAAGCTTAAGTTATAGTTATATTAAAAACTAACAACCTTATCACTCCCCCTGAAACTGATAGTCAGATGCACGAAGCATCAGCTTGCTCCATAATGTCTGAAACCGTTGCTTAGATAATGCCTTTGTTAGAATATCTGTAACTTGATCCACAATGGAGATATAGCGGACAAAAAAAAAATAATTCTTGTTAACTTTATCACGAACAGAGTGGAAATCAATTTCTAAATGCTTTCTACAAGAATGAAAGATGGGATTAGTAGTAAGATATGTAGCACTGAGGTTATCACACCAAATGACAGGTGAAAAAGGTGTAGACTGCCCAATTTCACGTAAGACTGATTGGATCAATGTAACTTCAGAGGCAACAGTTGCAACAAGACGATATCCAGCCTCAGTATAAGAGCAAGAGACTGTCTGAACGTGTAATGGTTAAGTACTGAAGGCTACCCACAATGCTTCGATAATGACCGGGATCTGGATAAGGTTCACCTTGAGCTGCAGAGAGTTTAACACTTGGACTGGCTGGCGTAGAGACGTCATTACAGTTCCCCATTTTCGCTTTAGTACAAAGATTAGCAACATATTTTTTCTGACAAAGCAAAAGAACTTGAGGCTGTAAAATGGCTTCAATGCCTATAAAGTAATGTAGTCGGCCAAGGTTTTTGATAGCAAATTTCCCTTGTAAGGCTAAAAAGATTTGGTGCAAAATATTATCATTGTTTCCTGTAAGGATTATGAAATGACCCTCATGGTCATTTATGATAAATCCGCATTGTCTTTCATCTTAGAGCATTTCAGCAGTTGCCCCAAGTCATTTATGACTTCCTGGGACCGACAGTTCGGATCCCTGGCGACTCGATTGAGAAATATCTCAAATTTCTTATTTTAGAGTCTAAAGTTAAGTATTCGTTGACCAAAGTCAACTTTCCTTCAAGACGACCTCGAAGTTTAATTTTGAAAGTTCCATTAGCTTCGAAATGCCAAACAAAGTCAAGATTGACCTCAAGTTTGTGTTTTGGAGGTTTCGTTTGCAAGTTATGCGAATTTGTGGAAATTGTTTAAGTATTGGCCTAAAAGCATAGTTTGTGTGGAAACTCGATGTTCAGAGTGTCGGATTGGAATTCTGATGCTTCCAACAGGTCTGGAATCATGAATTTAAGATTGGGAGGTGTTGGATTAATTTTCTTGCGTGTCATTGAGAATTCGAGGTGTTGGCGGAGGAATGCGCTTTTTGGTTTCTGTCACTGATTCCATTGAGTCCAAAAATATGTTTTCCACTCAGAAAGTATATAAGGTTTGTTAAATTTGGACTCCATTTCAATTCTACAACGCAGTTGGAAAATCTACATCTTTCTACAAATTTTTGTTCAGTCTCGGCTGGTATCTCGGCATTTTTGTTCTATATTAGCATCTCGACTGCTATCTTGGCATTTCTTCATTGCCTGTCTCAGCATACTGGGTAGCCTACTCGGGGTGCCGAATGGTAGGCAGCCAGGCACTCTGGTTTGGTACCCGAGCACCCCTATCTGGTAAGCCATCCCGGCAGCCCGGTAAGCCATCCCAGCACCCAGTAGCCCGGTAAGCCATCCCGGCACCCAGTAGCCCGATAAGCCATCCCGGCATCCAGCACCTGAAAGCCCCATGAGGTGAAGATGTCGCCAGACTCGCCTCGTCTCCCTCTCTCTTATCCTCCTAGTCTCCATATAGGGTATTTTTAGCCCAGGAGGAGACCCTCCTCCCGTATTGCCGACTTCCATACTTAGTTTTATTTTCAAGATTTTAAAATTTTTCAGAAAGGGGCCCAGTGACTTTCTTAGGTCCTGGCCCATCCAATAAGATGACTGCATTGGCTATTTAAGGGTGCAGAACACCCCCAACTTTCTCATTTCAAAAAAATACTTCTCCCAATACGTGTCGGCTGCTATCTCGGTATTTCGGCATTGCCAGTCTCGGCATACCGGGTAGCCTACTTGGGGTGCCAACTGGTAGGCAGCCAGGCACTCCGTTCTGACACCCGAGCACCCCTGTTCGGTAAGCCATCTCGGTACCCTAGAACCCGGTAAGCCATCCTGGAACCCAGTAGCCATCCTGGCACCCAGCAGCCCGGTAAGCCATCCCGGCACCCGGTAAGCCATCCCGACATCCGATACCCAGGGTAGCCCCATGAGGCAAAGAAGCCACTGAACTCGCCTCGTCGCCCTCTCT
>JBDJHY010244133.1:0-10784 GCA_039654485.1 Withania somnifera
CCTTCAACTGCCTCGAAGCACAAGCCTTTACCTTACCCTCCTACATGAAAACTCTACACAAACCAACCCTAGAAGCATTATATTATATGGTGAAGCCTTTACCCTCCATGGGAATAATAAGAATAAAAACTGATGTCAGTGATTATTTATGCTTTTGGAAGCTCTCTTCGCACTTATCAGACCAATAAAAAGGCACATTCTTCTGAATTGGTCTAGTCATTGAAGCAGCGATAGAAGAAAATACCTTCACAAACCCTTATAGTACCTAACCAAGATAATAAATCTCCAAATCTCATTTGGTAAAGTAGGTCTTACCCAATCAAGCACCACTGCAATCTTGGTTGGATCGACCATAATACCCTTATTTGATACCACGTGCTCCAAAAATTCCACCAAACTCTACCAAAACTCATAATTTATAAATTTAGCATACAACTTCTCATCTCGCAATGTATGAAGTACAATCCTCAAGTGCTAAATATGATCATCCTTAGACTTGGAATAAACCAACATATCATCAATGAACACAAACATAAAGAATCTAAATATGGAGGGAATACGCCATTCATCAACTCCATGAACGTGGCTGGAGAATTAGTAAGCCCAAAGAACATCACCATAAACTCATAGTTCCCATATTTTGTACTACAAGTTGTCTTCAAAATATCCAAAGGTCTAATCCTCAACTAATGGTATATAGATATCAAGTCAATCATAAAGAATAGGGAGTCTCCTAGAGCTGCTCAAACAAATCATCAATGTAAGACAAGGGATAATTGTTCTTGACGGTCACTTTGTTCAACTTCGTATGGTCAATCACATATGCATAGGTCCATCCTTCTTCTTCACAAACAAGACTGGTGCACCCCATGGAGACATATTAGGATGAATGAATTCCTAAACAAGTACTTCAACTTCTCCTTCAACTCTTTCAACTCAGAAAGAGCTATATGATAAGGAGGAATAGAAATGGTCTTGGTTCCCATTCTAAAATAATATCAAAATCAATATCTCTATTAGAAGGGACACCAAGAAGGTCTTTTAAAAACACATAAACAAACTCTCTCATCACAAGGACCGACTATAAGGAAGGGGAATCAACATTAGCATCTTGCACCAATGCCAATACACCCTTTCCCAATCAACCTCTAAGCTTGAAGAAAAGAGATAACTCTATAAGGATATGACTCATACGTACCCTTCCGCTCAACCCTAGGAATACTAGGCATGCATATTGTAACATTTTAGTCATGGAAATCTAACACAACATGATAAGGAGAAAGCTAATCCATACCCAGAATGACATCAAAATCTACCCTATCCATTAATATCATGTCTACCCACATCTCATACCCAGACAAGACTACAAGGCGATCATAGATACACCCGATCCACTACTAAAGACTCACCCACGAGAGTAGACATATGAAGAGGTGTTGGAATACATTAGATAATATATCAAACCAGTAGAAATTTTTTTTTGATACATAAGAATGAGTAGATCCTAGATCAAAAAACACTTAAGCAGGCCTAGAGCAACCTGTGATGATACCTATAAATACAGTATCAAAAGACTCAGTCTCATGTCTTATAGGAAAATCATAGCACTAAGTGCGCCCACTTATGGGATGAATTAGAACATGAACCTGACCTCTACATATCTTCTATGTACCCATGACAGTCAGTGCATCTCTACCTATCTATTCGCCAACTCTACCTCTACCTAAAAGTACTGGTGCTTTAGGTGTAGCACGAGGAGTCTATTGAAAATCGTCCCTCACTCAATGGGGATAATATCTTCTAAAATGTCTTGGATAACCACGCTCAAAATAAGACTGGAGAGATGAAAAATGTTGAGATGAACTATGAGAACTAGTGTGGCCACCAAGACTTTGAACCCTCTAAGGAGAACTATAGGAGCTCTGAGTCGGACCGAAGGCACTCTAAACTATCTAACTAGTACCTGAGGCATGCATAGCCACATAAAAAAGACCTTAACAATGAAAGTTACCACTGTGCTAAAGGGAACCCCTACCTCTAGATGAGGCACCAAAAAACTAACCATAAGAACGGGGCCTCCTTCCCTTGCTGTCACCAGACCGACACCCAGTCAACTATTCAAACCCTCTCGTAACCTCGATTATACTATGAAGAATAGCACCTGGCATTCAATAAGTCATGAATACCAAAGTTTGAAGAGAAGATCTCAATTCTCTTATGAATCTAGCTATCTTTGCCTTCTCATCTAGTAAGATAGCCAAAGAATGTCTTGACAAGTCATAGAAATAGGACACACAATCATGACCGTCTTTATTTCCTATCTATTCTCATAAAACTCTTGAAGCAGTCTGCCTATCACACTATGGTATATATATCGATTTATAAAAGCTCGAGGAAACATGTCCCAAATCATAGGAGGAGATCCAGTTGGTTTAGAGTTTAAATAAGAATGCCACCTATGTTGGGATGGCCTTTGAAGTTATAGAACTGTGTATTCTACCCCATGTGACTATACCATCCCCACACTATGGAGAAGCTTATAAAAAGTAATGAGAAACTCAAATAGTTCCTTTTTCTTCCCTTCCTAAAATGGAGATGGTTCAATCTTGTGGAACCTCTCATATTCCACTATTGATCATCAGACATCTAAAAAATGGTTAAAAATACATATCCAACACTTGAAATATGAAACTCATGCTCCCTATGTACAATAGGTGGCTATCCCACCTGACGTAAAATATAGGCAACTAGCCCCTGGAATTAGAACTTTAGGTGGCTAGCCCACTTGCATGGAACCACTGGTGGATGGACCATCAGCTCATGAATCACTGGAATAGCCCCGGGTCTATGGTATCTTCCCCTCCCATAGTCTAAGAACCCTGCGGTGTACCACTCTGTGCTAAACTCTCATGTTCCCTAAGCACTCTCAACAAGATATCCTATAATAATGGAGCTAAACCATAATACTAAGCTCTATCCTTATCTTTATCTATATCGGGCTTAGGTGAAGCCAATATGGCTGTACCTCTAGCTGGGGATGCCCCTATAATGCTCCCTTGGGCTCCACTTAGTGTAATGACCCTCATGGTCATTTATTATAAATACGTGATGTCTTGCATCTTAGAGTATTTTAATAGTTTCCCCAAGTCATTTATTACTTGTTGGGACCGACAGTTCGGATCCCTGGCTACTCGGTTGAGAAATCTCTCAAATTCCCTATTTTAGAGCTTAAAACTAAGTACTCATTGACTAGGGTCAACTTTCCTTCAAGAAGAGCTCAAAATTAAATTTTGACAGTTTTATTAGCTCCAGAATACCAAAAAAAGTCAAGATTGACCTTAAGTTTGTATATTGGAGGTTTCGTTTGCAAGTTATGCAGATTTGTGGAAATTAGTTAAGTTTAAGCCTAAAAGTGGAGCTTGGGTGGTATTTCGATGTTAGGAGTGTCGAATTAGAATTATGAAGCTTCCAGCAGCTCTGGAATGATGAATTTAGGCTAGGTGAGGTGTTGGTTTAATTTTCGTGCTTATCGTTGCAATTCCAAGGTGTTGGTGGAGAAATACGCCTTTAGGCCCTTTTGGTTTGTGGGGTCATTTTGACTAAAAAAGATTTTGTCGATTCTGTTGAGTCCAAAATGTCGTTTCTAGGCTGGTTACATATTTTATTTGTCAAATTTGAGCTTTATTTGATTCTCGAACCAGCTGGTGTGGAATCTAATTTGCTGCAGCAAAATTTACATCTGGTGCATGCAGTCTCCTTCTTCGAGATCGCGGCCTTGCTTACATGATAGAAATGCCCATTTTTTTCTCCTCTTCTCGATCGTGGTACTCTCTATGTGATCACAATTCAATCCTAGAAAACCTTCTTGGCAATCGCGGTAGCACCACGCGATCACGATGCCTTATAATTTTCCTCAGCGCGATCGCGGCCATAGGCCACGCAATCGCGAAGGCTATTGTGACAGGCTGTTTTATTTAATTCCCATCCGTAGCCACTTCTCCATTTTCACACCCGAAACATTATTTCTTCCTCATTCCAAGCTAGAATACTCCCCAAACTTGATCCGAAGTCTAAGGAAGAGATTATCAACCTTCTTCATCGTGTATACACATAATTGGTACGTTTCTTCTTCCTTCTTCCTTAATTCCCTTCTTCTTCCTTATTTTCCTTTACCCCTCCATTGTTGGCTATGAATTAGGGTTGAAGAAGTGCTTCTGTAATATGATTTCTTTCATTTCATTCTTCGTTGTAAGTATGTATATTACTCCTAGAATCATTATCTCATCTAAATTCTATCTTGGTTATTGTTTATATTGAATCTTTAAACTCTTTTGGTTTAATTTTATCCAGGTTGATTTGAAGATCTTTTCTTGCTCTCCTTATGCTCAATTTTGGAGCATGGGTTCCTGGCAGCGTTGGGAACTCCATGGTAAATTTTGTGGGCGATTTCACCAAGCAGGTCTCGTAAGCCAGTTTTAGGCCCAATTTTGGACCCAGTCCAGAACTTAGTTTGCATTGTGCCGTTCGACTCGTATTAACTTATTGAATTCATTGGCATAAGTTTCAAATTATTTGGAGTATGTTTGATATCAGTCAGAGCAAGAATTGTGGATTTTATAGAGCTTTGTCATCGAACGACAGGTAGGTTCCGTGGGGCTAACTCTGGATTTATAGCTTTGATAATTATGCTAAATAGCATCCTTGAGATGGGTAGATAGGTTGTATAGTATCTCAGTTTCGTTCCTTCGTCCTTTCGATATTGATATTAATATGTTGGCACCCGAGATATGTGGGGCTGAGACTTAGTATTGATTTTAGATATCTGTGCACGGCATAGGATGTGGTTATATCATGATTATTTATGAAACAACATCTTATATGTTGATGAGATAATATACATTCATGGTACGAAATGTCGAGCCTAAGGCTTCGATGATAGTGCATTGGGGCTGGGTAGTATCACCTTCTTATTATGAGCCTTGGTGGCTAGTTGATGGTGTGTTGACAGGATTTCTTGGTATTATAAAGATCTAGAAATTATAATAAAATAACAAGTATAATACAAGTAATTTTTTTACTATTTTAGTCTCAACATGGTATCGAGCACCCAGTGATACTAATTTTTCCTGTTTTAGTCCAAGCTTAACCTCCTGGCACTGGGACTTATACACATATATATTTGTTTTTACTACTAAATGTTGGAACTGAAGACCGACTCTGTTCGACAGTGAGTACAATGCTGGGACTTGAGACCTTCGTCGTACGACAGTAAGTACAGCTTTTGTATACTTGGTTTTAGTGGTTGTGGAGACATAATTATTAATGACCATAGGTGATACTACCACACACAGATATACATCGGTGTTGAACGCCTTAATTGGTTGAGCTGGGCTTGATGGCATGATTGATATGAGGCAAAGGATACCAGCAGATAGTACTATTGTGGGGCACTAGGTGTCGATTCTGGTTCTAAAACTATGGACTGAGGTTCTATGATGACCATGTGTTTGTTACTTTTCTGCACTTGTTTTCTTTAGTGTACCCCTGGAAGTATGGGATGCCTACGGGTGAGCGTGTTTTATGTGTATGTTGCATTTCTTATGGGAAACTTGTCAGCATTTATTTGCTTTACTTTATTCTTTGTAGTACTGCTTATATTATTGATTAATTGTTGCTTCGCATTATATGGGAATTAGTGCTTGTTACTTCTATTCATTTCATTATCCTTTCACTTGAGATTATCGGTATACCAACCATGTTTTACTCCTTATCTTCCTTGATTCCTTTTATTTCTTGAATTATAATTCACATATATTGTTGTGAGGATGCCAGGTACTTTCTCTTCCATTACCTGCGATCCTATTATATGATTAGCTAGCACTATCTGTGTATGTGACATTTGTTCATACTTGAGTTGTTAGTCTTCCTGTATTGTCCTATTGCTTCTGTGACTTTTATTCTTGTATTCTGTTATTTAATGCTCTGATTATTGTTACACGTTCAGTGGGCCCTCGAAGCCTACTGAGTATGGGTTGCTTTAGCGACTTATACTTATACTACACTTGTAATTGTGCAGATCCGAGTCTAGGTTTCAATTCGTGATTTACAGATTGTTGTTCATTCGGGTTCTTTCCAGATCGGAGATTCAGGGTGAGCTTGGCATCCAGCTTGATCCTACTTCTCTTCAAATTTATATTTTGTGTACCTCCATTATACATCGAAGACATTTTGGATACTGTATTTCCTTCAGTTTTTATGATTCTATAATTAGTGGTTCATTCGATGCTGATATTGGGTTTTTGGTAGTTATTTTTTCTTGTTCGTTCGCAACTTTATTATTCCATATGACTTGATATTCTTCCGTATAAAATGTAGTAGTCCTTCGCTTCGGCTACAGACTATGGGGTTTAGTTCTCTTACTTGTGGTATAGTAGGTACCATCATGATCTGAGAAATTGGGTCGTGATAATTTGGTGTCAGATCCTAAGTTCATCAATGTCATTGTATAGAACCAATGTCTAGTAGAGTCCTGCGGATCGGCCCGGAGATGTCCGTGGCTTATATTCGGGAGGCTATAGTGACATTTAGGAAATACATTCTTTTCTTTAAATCTTAGATCGTGCGATCGTGCGTATATCCTTAGAAGTTTCTCGAAATTCTTATTCATGATTCTCACTCTTTCGCAGATGCCACACACACATTCAACAGCAGCAAACTGGACGACAGAAGCACCAGTGCCTATAGCACTTGTAGCGGTACCAGCTGCGGCACAAGCAGCGACATCTATCCCCACATTTTATATAGCGCAGTCTTCAGATATTCATAGTGTATTATGGTAGATATTGAGTTCCTTGGGAGGCCCTCCGACAGAAGAGACACAGCCAGCAGTCCCTGCAGCACAACCTTCAGTATAGACAACACCTCTAGTGGTACCGATAGTTACTTCTACTCCGGTTCAAGTTCTACCAGTGCCTATTGTTGCTCCTGTTGTAAAGTAGACTTCAACAATAACTGACTCTGAACAAAAGCTCCTAACTCGCTTTCTAAGGTTGGATCCCCCTAGATTTACTAGAGCACCGGGGGAGGATGCGCATGAGTTCATGCTAGAGTGCGAGGAAAGGTTGACCAACATAGGAGTGTTGATGACCCATGGAGTAGCCTTTACCACCTATCAGATGCGAGGTTCGGCTAAGCAGTGGTGACGGGCATTCTTGGTATGCAAACCCACAGGTTTACCGCAGCCGACTTAGGCTGATTTTATGAGGTACTAATAGGGAAGTTTGTGCCTAGGACTGATAGAGAGCACCTGAGAGAGGAGTTCCAGAGATTAGAGTAGGGAGCCATGTATGTGGCTGAGTATGAGGCAAAATTCCATCAGTTACCGGTATATGGGGTGAAGTTCATGACTACAGAGGCGGAGAGAGTCTGCAGATTTTCTCGAGGGTTGAGAGATAGGCTCTGCGAGGTGGTGGCCTTATTGGTTTTTTACAGTCGTCCCTTCTAGGTTGTAGTTGATCATGCCAGCTCTATAGAAGTCCTCTATTTTGAGTTGTGTCAGCACAACGAGAAGAGGCAATGATAGAGGGGAGGTTATAGTGGATCCTGTTCAGGTGGTCGAGGTTAGTTTTATCATTCACAGGGCTAGCCTAACAGGCCAGTGTAGGCATCATTACGGGCATCCTCTCCAGCTATTCCATAGCCTTACAGGGGGGCTAGCTCTTCATAGCAGCATGTTTATCCTGGTTTTGGTAGAGGAGCTCGACAGGGCGGGTCATCTGGGCCGTGTTTTAAGTGTGGAATTGCAAGCCATATTGCTAGATTCTTTCCTTAGGGGCTATGCAGCCTGCCCTAGTGGCTGCTCAACCAGTCAGAGTAGTGCCTTCACCAGCTAGAGGTGGAGCGCATGGTGGTCAGAGAGATGGCGGCCAGTGTGATAGGATCGGTGTTCGTGGTAGTGGTAGACATGGAAGTGATCACCAGCTTTATGCTATTCCTACTAGGGCCTAAGGCCGAGGCTTCTCATACGGTTATAAAAGGTGTGATTTCTGTGTGTGCTATACCGGCATCAGCTTTGTTTGACACTAGGTCTACATATTCTCATATATTATCTTATTTTGCACCTAGTTTAGGGTTACCCAGTGATTTGATATCCGTGTCTATACATATTGCTACCCAAGTAAGGGATTCTTTAGTAATGGATCGGGTGATCCGATCTTATTTGATTTATATGGTGATTTAAACACTTGGACTGATTTGTTACTGCTAGATATGGTGGATTTTGATATCATACAGGGTATGAATTGGTTATCTCCACATAAAGCAGTTTTGGATTGTTATGCCAAGACTATTACATTAGTATTACAAGAGCGTGATATTGATTTAGCTATTGATTTAGAGTCGGGCACTAAGCCTATTTCTATTGCTCCTTATCGAATGGCTCCTGCTGAGTTGAGGAAGCTGAAGGTTCAACTTTAGGATCTATTGGATAAGGGTTTTATTCATTCTAGTGTGTCACCTTGGGGTGCAGCAGTTCTATTTGTGAAGAAGAAACATGGTACGATGAGAATGTGTATTGATTATCTGTAGTTGAACAAAGTTACTGTGAGAAACAAATATCCTATGCCAAGGATTGATGTTTTATTTGATCAGCTCCAGGGAGTAGTAGTGTTCTCTATGATTTATTTGAGGTCTAGTTATCATCAGTTGCATATTCCCACAGAGGATACTCCTAAGGCTTTCAGGTCTTGCTATGGTCACTATGAGTTTCTGGTTATGTACTTTGGGTTGAAAAATGTCCCAATAGCATTTATGGATTTGATGCATAGGGTTCTTAAGCCCTACTTGGACTCGTTATGATAGTCTTCATAGATGATGTGTATTGGCGGAGTAAGTCTGATCATGTGCAGCACCTGAGATTGATTCTCCAGACACTGAGAGAACATAAGTTGTATGCTAAGTTCTCGAAGTGTGAGTTTTGGTTAGAGTCTGTTGCATTTTTGGGACATGTAGAGAGTCCAAGGATAGAATTAAAGTTGATCCAGCAAAGATTCAGGCTGTACGTGATTGGCCAAGACCAACTAATATTTTTGAGATTCGCAGTTTTGTGGGTTTGGCCAGATACTATCGGCATTTTGTCAAGGGTTTTTTATTCTATTGCAGCACCTTTGACTAATCTAACAACGAAGGGTGTTGCCTTTTAGTGGTCTGAGGAGTGTGAGTTGACCTTTGCTAAGCTCAAAGACTTATTGACTTCAGCACTAGTTTCGACCTTGCCAGTGAAGGGTCAGGGATTGTCCATTTATTCTAATGCTTCGGGTATCGGTTTGGGCTATGTGCTGATCCAGCAGGGTTTACTTATTGTATATGCTTCGAGGCAGCTGAAGGTGTATGAGCATAACTACCCTACTCATGATTTAGAGTTGTTAGTGGTAGTATTTGCACTTAAGATTTGGAGGCTTATTTGTATGGGGTTAAGTGTGAGATGTTTACTAACCATCATAGTATTTAGTATATCATGAGTCAGAGGGAGTTGAATTCCAGGAAGCGAAGATGGATTGAGCTACTGAAGGACTATGATATCTCTATTCTATATCATCTGAGTAGGGAAAATGTTGTAGCAGATGCCTTGAGTCGGAAGGCGGTCAGTATGGGTAGCCTAGCAGCCTTATCTATCTCTGAGAGGCCATTGGCTGTGGTAGTCCATTCGTTGGCTAACCAGTTGGTTTAGGCTTGATCGTTCAGACCCCAGGTGTGTATTGGCAAGTTTTGAGGCCAAATCTTCCTTGATAGATCAAATTTGGGAGCGTCAATTTTAGGATAAAAGTTCAGTTGATCTTCGTGAGCAGGCTTTAGCAGGGGAAGCCGACAGGGCTTCTATTGACGCAGATGGTACTCTTTGATATGATGGTCTCCTTTATGTACCTCAGGTTGGAGTTTTGAGGTAGTTGATCTTGCGAGAGGCTCACATTTCCAGGTACTCTATTCATCTTGGTACAGCCATATCGTGACCTAAGACAGTTGTATTGGTGGAATGGAATGAAGAAAGATATTCCTAAGCATATTTCTAAATATTTAAACTGTCAACAAGTTAAGTATGATCATCATAGGCTAGGTGGTTTGATGCAAAGACTTCCTATCCCAGCTTGGAAATGGGAGCAGGTGACTATGGACTTTGTTTCTAGGTTACCACGTACTCGCAGAGGTTTTGATACGGTTTGGTATAGGCTGACCAAGTCAGCACACTTCATACCTACTAACTCCTCTTATAATACTGAGCGTTTGGCTCAGATCTATATTCGTGAGGTGGTCAGATTGCATAGGGTTCCTATATCGATTATCTATAACAGAGGCACCCAGTTCACTTTGAAATTTTAGTAGGCAGTTTAGTGTGATTTGGGCACTGAGGTTCATTTGAGCATGACTTTTCATCCACAGACTAATGGTCAGTCTGAGCAGACTAGTCAGGTGTTGGAAGATATGCTAAGAGCTCATGTGATAGATTTTGGTGGTGCTTGGGATCAGTACCTGCCATTGGTGGAGTTCACATATAATAATAGTTATCACTCCAGCATTGAGATGGCTCCATTTGAGGAATTATATGGCAGGTGTTGTAGATTGCCTATTGGTTGGTTTAATGGTTTTAAGGCCAGAGTTCAGTCTACAGACTTATTGCGTGATTTATTGGATCTGGTTCGACTGATTCGAGATAGGCTGAAAGCGGCCTAAAGTAGGTAGAAAAGCTGTACTGATCATAGACTTCGTGCCTTAGAGGTTGGAGTTGGTCA
>JBDJHY010244155.1:0-10784 GCA_039654485.1 Withania somnifera
CCCTAAATCAGCAATTAAAGAATAAGTACCTTTATGGAAGATTAAGACTGTACTTGTTTGTATGTAATGCCATAACCTTGGGACTGTTGTTTATATCTATCTATCTTGTTTGGTTGTTTCACCCCATATTTAATTTACGTATCCATAGTTACATTAGAACTGCAAAATTACCACACTTCTATCCTGTTCTTTTATGTTGCATTATAGATTAAGATCTTACTAGAATCATTTGGCAATCCTAATTCACAATTCCAAGTTCCTGTGGTTTTGATATCCGGCTCGGAAGAGCCACTGTATTACTTGTGAGACCACGTATACTTATGTGTGCTTGGGAGTCAACAATAATCCTGCGTGGTCTTTATTGACTCTAGAATACAGATGGTGGGAATATTAGGAATGTTTGTGAGTCCCATACATCAATTAGATGGTTCTAGATTGCTGTAATGACCGAGCCTGTGCAATACCAGTGGGACTTGTTTGAGCTATTCTATGTGGTTATGCATATTGGTTTCTTCTATTTTATGGCCAAGATCCCAACATTACTAATTTTTGAACCTTTCATGGCCTTGTGGGTCTATTTTTAGTATTATGATATTAAACATGGGTATTAAATGGTAATTTTATCAGTTTTCGATGATAAAAGTCTAAGTAATGATGTAACCACTGTTTTGATATACTACTAGATTTGGTTGCGTCCAAAGCTAGAATTAGTATTTATTCAGATTTTAGACCCGGCTGTAGTTGGTTACTATTATTGATACTTGATTCTTAGATAAACCCAATCGAGGTTCGAGTACAGTTTATTTCTTAAGTTGTATATAATTGTAGCATCTAGACCTTTCCGATCTGGGCTTGCGGGCGAACAGATAAGGGATATATGGGGGAGTAGAGGTATTTATGGCTTTGCATGAGTCCTATCTATCGGGCTTGTATGGTTATATGAGTATACGAGTTTACTTTACTATCATTGTATCATATCATTTTGCACCTCTTACCCTTAAGTGTTGGTTTTTGGTTGTACTCTCTGATCATATGGGAGGCCGGGGGATTTGCATTCACTTGTTTGTATGTCTTGGTCATATGGGAGGCTGTTGGGATTTTTTCTTTACTTCATTGAACCAATTATTATTATTGGCTAGATATATAATTTGAGCTCCTTTTATGATTTTTATTATTTCTATACTTATATGTAGTTATTTCTTCTTTTCCTTTATTTGAGCTTACAGATATACCTCCATTTCTATTATCTTTATTTGTATCTTATTAGTTGAGCATGGATTCAGGTACGTTCTCACCTTTGTTTTCCTGAATCTTCATTACTGTTAGCTAGCTTTCTAGGGTATTTACTTGCCTATATCATGTTAGTTAGTCTTTCATGTATGCTCTACTTTTTTTTATTTCTGTGATTCATTTTTTGTTATTTATCTATTTACTTCTTTTATTTCTTATATGAGCCTAATAGACCGATGATGCCTACTGCGTACCCAATTGCTTCGGCTGTTTGGTACTCATACTATACTTCAACATTTTCTGGTGCTGATCCGAGTATAAGTTACCCCCAATGATCATTGTTATATCTAAATTACACCTCTAAAAGAGGTATAAAATGGTCATTGTCAAATATACAACCCAAATAGGTTGGAGTCAAATCTCACAAGGAATATAGCATCGAGTTAAGTTCAATGAGCATATTTAACAACTAGTCACTTATTTTCGTAAAACATAACAAATAAAATCAGGGGTTTTGATAGTTCAATAGTAGTAAGTTGTAACCAATTTTTTGAAATCAACAAGTAAGTTTTAGTAAAGAATTCAAATGATGTAGAGACTAGGATTGTATTCACCATGGTACCAACATATCTTTGGGTTATGAATATCAATGATCTTGCATCTTTCTTAAATATACTAGTTATTGTTCTTGATACATTTGTCTAAATATTTACAACCTATCCAAGACATATATCATATATGCCTTTTCAACTATAAATGAATTCAATATTTATCCACTAATAACTTTAAGATGACTATCCTAGTTACAGGGAAAATCATTAGATGAAGGGTAAAGCCTCAAATTCTTGTCATGATCACCCAACTCCTAGGTCTAAATAGGTTGCTCATACTAATCAAAAGAAGAGCATGTTCTAGTATTTGTAACCACTAAAATAAACCAAAACATAGAGATTATGAAATAGTAAATCTATTAGATATATGATTCATATCATATTCACAATCCTAGAATTATTTTATCCCAGGGATTCCACCTCATAATGATAATTGTACAATAACAAGGAAGAATCAACAACAAATATTATACCACAATCAGGGATTTTTCTATAGGAATTGTTCAATTTCCAATCACTAAGGAACAAGATCTCAACAATAGTTTTTAGAAGATAAGAAAAGTAGAAAGATGCTAATGAGAAGAAAATAGCTAAAGTGTATTTTATCTCAAAAACAAGGTACCATCAACTAAACCTAATATTAGTATTTATAGTACAAATTTGGAGTTTGAATTTTAAAACCAAAGAGACATTTTCTCCTAGGTCTGGGTGGCATTATGGGTAAGCCGTGCAAGCCTGGACCATCCATCCTTTTCACTTTATCCTCCTTATTCAAAAAAATTGTGTAGATCTTCCAAGCGACAGGTATGTGGGTGAGTCATCTAAGTAAAAACGGTTCATCCCTAGCTTCTCCTCTTCAATTTTCTTTAAATAGTAGATATCTTCTTGGACGATGGACTATGGGCGAAAATTCCAAGGTTGGACGGTTTCCACCATTGGACGATAGATGGAACAACAAAATAACATTGTCTTCTTAGGAAGGCAGGGCTTGGGCGAATCGTCCATGCTTGGATGGTCAGTCTAATTACAATAAAATTCATCTTCTTCAGCGTTTCTTTCGAAGCTTTCAAAATCAACCTCAAAACCTGTACAAAACATTGAGAACATATCAAATCTACCAAAATTTGCTTAAGAGCATGTAATTATTCATGGTTTTAAGTGAAATATGTGACTTCAAATTACTATCACATCAACACCCTCAACTTAGAACTTTTGATTATCCTCAAGAAACAACACAACCAAACACTTAAAACACCCAAAGAAATGAGCTGAGAATAATCAGCTGTCAGGAAAGATATCAATTTAAACAACTAAGTATAAACATGGTGGTGACTTCTTTCTTTTGCAACTAAAGATTCAAGTAATGGAATGAATGATATTTTCATACAACATGTAGAACTGAAATCACTGGCAATACACTTATAACTAATATGGTCTTCTACTGTCTCTCACTTTAAAGAAGTCTCATACTCACACATATCACCGATTTATTATGGGACCAGGAAACATAACTCTCACACTCGCAAAGAATTCTAATCATGAAAACATAAAACCATAGGATTGCCCTTATCATTTTTTGCTCAGCTTACAGTCAGCTAACTTGGACCACTGCAGGACTTTTGAAGGCATGTAATGAAAGATTTAGTGCTTCGTAGGGCATATTTGGGATTTAGTGACTAACTTTCACCCTTAATGACCTCCCTTTCTCTACTTGATTTGACATTCTCTACTCTTTCCCTCTTTTGGTCATCTTAGCCTCTAAATTTTATTTATTCACATGATTTTTTCTTCTTAATTTTGAATCCCAAATTAGCATGCCAAGATCTATGATAGACACCCTCGACCTAAGTAGAATACTTAAGTTGAAGACATAATATTCACAACTGGACTAGGGCCATGATAAAGTTTAATCCCACATTTCTGTGACACCTTTAACATAGCCACCCTCAACTTAGCCTTATTGCCTAAGTCAAGGTTCACGGTGTCCAAGGGAGAATCAGGGCCAAAAAAGTGGTGTTACTAAATAGGGATTTGCTGGTGGTTAATTTACAAAGAAGGTTATATTTAGAAGGCTCAAAATAAGGATCAAAGAGGGACCCAAAAATAGCTGGATACCCTTTTAAGGCTAAGTGACTAAGTCAAACAAGCCTAGGATCATTTGCAAGATAACATACTTTTCACTAGCTAAAATTGAACCAAGAAAGTTCTCGATGCAATGCACACAAAAGTAATGGCACTAAGTATGCTCCCCTCACAATTTAAAAGTCCAAGGTATTTATCAATATTCCAACAGTGATTCATTTCAACAAAGTTGATTTAATCATATACATCATAATCACTAAAAAATGTATGGTTTCTACTAAACATAACTAACTCAAGCATTTTCCTAATTTACTATCTCCTGCTAATAGTTGCTAAAACCTCACTGATTCCTTCAAATCTAAGCACTCAACACTCAATAACACCAATAACCAAAGTTACTAAGTTATGAAATTAAAGAAGACTTACATATGCAGCTCTACTAGATAGTATGCTTGAGGGAAAAGAAACATGGCAACAAAACCCTAGGATGAGAAAAAGCTATTAATCCCCTTCCCCCAAAAAATTAGCATTGTTCCCAATATGATAAATCAAATCAAACAACTAAAGGGAAGAAAGGTGTACTTGAAACACACTGGCATGGGAATATGGTGAATCGGGACGAGTTATAAGTGATGGTTCTGTCTCTACTATCGTGGTACTAATAGACACCGGTACACTTATATCAATAGTTAGAGGTGCGACTTGAAGTAACTCAGTTGCAGCTACTAGAGTTGTGCCACTCAACTGCTTTGGATATGTTGGTGTAGTACTACCAGAGGCACCAACTAGATGTGCACTCCTTCTATATTCATCTAAGACATATAAATCTCTCGATTTTCTCTTTGCTTCCTCAAACTCTAGATCCTCATCATGGCTACTTCTCTTTATCTTCTTCTTTATCTTTTTCTTTGGTGCCTTCTCAGGATCACCATCTGCCATGATTGGTTTACCCTTATTCTGTAGCTCTACCATAATGAGTATCTTTTCATTATCATCAGACTCTATTGGTTCAAATGTAGGCGGATCACTAAAGGTTGACCTTGTTGTAATATAGATCTACACGTAATTTCTCCAATTTTGGATAAAACCTTGACAAATTCGATGGTGTCCTCATATTTAGTCTCTCATTGATCCTTTCCTCCATATTATCAACACAAACCTACATAGTTTTATATGTTTCTAATGCAGTCTTGAGTTTTCGATCCATCAGTTATTCTATCTCTATGGACATTATCTCTAGTTGGCGTTAATTTTTGACTATTTTTCAAAAGTTTTGCAAAATTCTACTGAGTGAAATAAAAAGGTGAATCTAGAGGATGATGTAATAGCTATCTATGTAGTGGAACAGATGCACTCAACTCAGGGGATATAATCGAGGCTAATAGAATAGTGTCTATGTCAACAATGTCATCTCGGTTGACTACTGGAGTCTTTCTGGGATATTGACTGCATACCACCTCTTTGCTTCTTCATCTCATCCTTGGTGACATCATTTGAACCCTCAATATCATACATCTTTGATGTATAAGTTTTCACATCAATGCCTAGAAAAGTCAAGACTTTCACTCTTTCACACAACGCGGTTACCAAGCAATGATAAGGAAATGTTGTGCCTATTCTCGTACCCTTCTTTCTTACCTCTTTGGAAATTATTCATCCAAAACTCAACTTGTATTACGAAATCAAGATTTCTTCCAATACGACATCCTCATCTAATAATTTTTCTGCCCCAGTTGGGAGAATACGTATTCTAGCAACAACCCACCAAAATTTCACAGTAAAGCTAAGGGATCCTATTTGAATTGGGAAACTTTGGTATTCAACCAAGAAGACTTTGAGTTTGTTAGTACCTATGCAAACCATTTATGTTGTGCCTTACGATTGGTATACTCTTACACATACTACGGTTGACTTTCTAGAGGAGTATAATCATTACCAAATAACATCTGCTTTGGTGAAGCCTCAAAAATATCAGATGTGACTCTCCTAACTATGACAGTGTTCAAGATTGGCATCTCAGACACTTTCTGGTTGGTGCCTTCCATGATTTAAAAAAAAGCTTATGGCTCTCTCGATCATCGGGTAGTTCGGTAAATAAGTTGTGATAGTTAGGAATTCTTCCATAATATTTATTTTGAATTGTCCCTTTGCATTTGTTTCGAGTCCCTCAATATAACTCTTGTTAGAACCTTCCACTGCCCACTGGGAGTCATAAAAAAACTCTGGGTTTTTACTTTTGATCACTTTATACAACTTTAGTTTGATAGTTTGTTGAGGAGCTTATGGCTGAGTTTAGTCTAGGCTCTCTGAAATACTCTTATCTCCAGACTAGTCTCCATCAGATTTCACCCGACCCTTTGTCAAATTCTTCTTCAGAAAATGAGACTTCTTCTTTCTCAGGATGGAAGGCTTTTCATGTTGTTTGGTAGTTTGTCAGGATTGAAGTCCGGCCACCTTTTGTTCTGGAATGTCATCCTCATCTTGTAGACCTCGAGTACTCACTTCTTTTCGTGCACCACCTTAATTTATTTGAAGATTTAGAGGTATTTGTACCTATGGAAGAATAGTTAACACCGATTTTGAAAGCACCAAGACAAACTATATTATTGAGGGGAAATAGAGAACTTTTTGGATGGTGAGAGTGGATGGCTTTGTCCATGCCAGGGCGTCCTGTCCTTGCCATCATCCCTTTTTAGATAGAATAAAAATTTTTGGATAGTAGGATTTTGATACCTTGGATCACCCTTTCCTTCGTCTATTAGTCTTAGTACAACCGTGTTGCAAACTAGGATAAGCCTCATAGAAAATAATTTTGGACGAGCCATCCAAGTTTGGATGACTTTTCCACTTACGTCCGTCAGTCCTCTGCAGATATAGTGGATACAAGTGGAGATCCTTAATGACGAAGGGTGCGGATAGTTTGTCTTCAACCTCATCCAACAACACTCTACCCCCAAATCACAACAAATCTCACTTCTAATTCATTACAATTTCAAAGCACTATATCAGTACACTCCTTATGCAAAATTTTGGAACAATCTAAACTCACTTATAATTCAACCTACACCATCTAACATGAAACCCTTGTTGCACACGATAGGGATAGTTAGAGCTACTCAGCCTTCTTCTTATTCCCAATTTTTAAATCATACATGACTCACAACAAATATGACATGGTTTTTAACAACTTACCACATTTCACACACCATAATCACAATCTTTTCTTTTGCAAATTCCTTACAAAATTTAATCTATGTACATACAAACACAGATCACCCCAAATGGATATTTAAGAATCCTGATTATAATGGTCATAGAGAATTTTTATCTGAGAAACTAAGAAGGGAATGCTTTTGAGTAGTGGAGAATGAATTTGAAGTTAGTTTTGGAGTTGTGTAATTGATGTCGGTTATGAAGCTTGAAAAGAGAAGAGAGAATGAAAGTAAAGAAGAAAAAAATTATTTTTATGGGCTTTTAAAGGTTTTGATGAAGGTGGATCAGGTTGGGTTGGGTTGGTTGGGTCTACACCCATGACTTAAAGGAAGAAGACTTACCTGGGGACATGACTTTGGACAGCCCGTCTAAAGCTGGAATGCTCATCAAAAGTTCCTTCTTAGTTTCCAAGAGTTCTAGTTGAGATTATTAAGGGTATAAAATCTTGGATGTTTCATCCAAGCTTAGAAGATTCCTCCAATCTTTTTTGTCCACCTATTGTTTCTCCCAGTTCAATACCTTAAGGCCGAGAGGGTCTAGGCATTTCATCCGTTTTTGGATGGTTTATCTACCCATTCTTCCTTTATCCATGTTGTGTTTTTCCAGTCTCTTTTCTTTGGGATGGTGCCATTTGGGCTATTTGTTCGCTAAAGGATAGTTCATCCATCCTTTGTCGCCCTAGACAATTTCAACTACTTCCTTTTTATATTCCTGCACACTTCCACACACATTAAACCATTATCATAAAATCAAGTACAATATCTGATACATTATAAAAAAAAATTGGGTTTCCTTCCTAAATGTGCTTGATTTAATGTCATGACAAGACACAGTTACCTTGACTACTCAGAATTCATCAAGATAGATGGTCTCAAGTAAACGTACCTCATCAGCATTACCAAAATACCTCTTTACTCTTTGACCATTCACTTTAAACCTCAACTTTTTATCATTCTCCAGTTCCATCACTCCGGATGGGAAAACTTTAGTGACAACAAAAGGTCCTGACCACTTTGATTTTTAACTTACCCAGGAACGATCTCAACCGTGAATTAAATAGTAACACCAAATCTCCTAGGATAAACTCTCTCTTTTCAGTCTTTGGTCCTGGTAGTTCTTCATATTTTCCTTGTACATTGATTCTCTTTCATAAGCTCTCAATTTAAACTCATCCAGTTAATTCAATTGATCACGGCGCAAGTTCTCCCCTTCATTCCAACTCAAGTTGAGTCTATTTAGATCCCGTATATCTTTGTTATCTAACTTCACCAATAATTGACAAGCTTTGCCATATATTAGTTGGAATGATGACATCCCAATTAACATCTTAAATGCCATTCTCTATGCCCATAACACATCATCTAACTTGCGGGACCAATTTGTGCAATTTGCACTCACAGTCTTAGCAAGAATGGACTTAATATATCTATTTGATACTCCCACTTGCTCACTCATTTGTAGGGTGATAAAGGTATCTAACTTATCTTTCTTTACCTCATATTTTTCCAAAACAATAAAGAAGGCTTTGTTGTAAAAGTTGGAACCCCATCACTGGTGATGGTTCTAGGGGTACAAACCTTGAGAAAATATTTTTCTACAAGGATTCCATAAAACTTTCACCTTTGTTATCAATAAATGCTACAACTTTGAACCTTTTGGAAACATAATCGAATGCCACCATTGTACTTATGCCTATAGGAACTCACAAAGGGGCTTATGAAATCAACCCCCCTACATCAAATAGTCCTACTTCCATTATAGGTTCCATAGGGAGCTTATGCCTTCTAGAAATTTCTCCCTACCTTTGAAAGCTTTCACATGCCTTAGTAAACTCATACAAATCACGATGAAGTGTGAGCTAATAACACCCACATTGTAACACATTTTGAGCAGCACGGGAACCACCATGACATCTTTCAATTAGAGAAGAATTACAAGCCTTAAGAATACTCAATGCCTCCACATCAGGCACACGACATCTTATTACATTATCATCACAATTTCTGTACAAAAATGGCTCATCCCAAAGTATTTACCCACACTACTAAAAAATATCTTTGATGAGGTTCATATATCGAGATACAAATCCAATCAAAAAACAAAATGTGGAAAATAAAGATATGAGGAAATTATCAACCGAATAGAGAATAAGTCAATAATCCCAAAAGAAATATTAAGATGAGAACTGAAGAAAGAATAACTAATTGAATCCACAATTAACTAAAGTGAGAAAGTGAATGATACTCAATTAAAGAGAAACACAATTGATTCCATAAAGGAGCTTCTCAATATGAAGATCATGGAAAAGAAGTACTAGATCAACAATGGAAAAGAACTTATCAATAATCTAGGTTAACACTAACGTTTGGGAATCCATTCCCTAAACTAACTAATTTAAATTTTGGCCTATGCCTTTTTATTTCATCAATACTCTGTATCTAAACTTGAAAGAAAAATCCCTATTTATAGATGGGTTGGCTGAAATATGATGTCCCAAAACTAGTAGGACTTCGACAACTTTTCCTTCATCTAATTTGAGTACAATTGGAATAAATCAGGAAGCTTCTAGCACCTTCTAGACCACCCTTCTTCTTCTATTTTGAGCCAAATTTATTCTCCTTAGTTGAATAAAATTGGTTCTTCCAAAATGAGTAGGATTTGGAATCCTACTTTGAGTAGGAGTTGAAATCCCTGTTTGAGTAGGATTTGAAATCCAATTTGAGTAGGATTTGAAATTTCAGTTTGAGTAGGATTTGGAATCCTAGTTTGAGTAGGATAACTTCTTCTACTCCGGAATCTTTCGTTGTTTCTTGAGGTCTTTGACCGGACACTTTGCTCTAATTTTTGGGCTTCTTTAGCTTCAAATTTTATTCCATAAGTTGTATAAATGTTATATCTTCATGTCCTTAACTTGCCTCCTTTTGAAGAGTCTTGAAGAGTTGTTGCCAACCGTGCTCGTATCACTCTTCCTTTAGTGTGTTTTCATTCCTTAGGGTATAAGATCACCAACCACATAGTTAGCATAATCTGTGTACCATGGAATGATATCATTAGCAACCGCCATCACGAGCATATTAGGGAATGAATCATCCATCTTTGCATCAACTATTTCCCTTCCATATACTTCTAACCTAGATTAGTGGTCGGTAACCTGATTTCATACATTTTTCGGTATTTTACTTTGAAAATCAAATTCTTGAAGTACATGACCCATCGAATCAACTGTGGTTTGGCATCTTTTCTAGCAATGAGATACCTCAAGGCTGCATGATTAGTATGTATCACAACATTGATGTCAACAGGTGTCATGACCCAATTTCTCGAATCATGATGGCACCTACTATACCACCAGTAGAAGAACCAACCCTGTAGTCCAAAGTCGAAGCGAAGGACTACTATATCAAATGCAGAAAGCACAAGTTTAAAATAGCAGTATATAAGTGAAAATAAACAAAAGTAATAAAGTCTAAATAATATGCCCAAAACCCTGTATTAGTGTTAAAGCAACTGCTAAGTACAGAAATAAGAAATCAAATGTCTAATACAACTGTATCTCGAAAAATATATGGAGATCAAAATAAATGTACTAATGCGGAAGAGAAGCAGGTAAAGCCGGACGGCAAGCTTATGTTGAATCTCTAAAGTAGA
>JBDJHY010244166.1:0-10783 GCA_039654485.1 Withania somnifera
AAATAAATGGGAAGAGAATGTACCTGATGCCTCAAACAGTTGTGGATACTGCTTTTTCATCTCATCTCAATCTCCCAAGTAGCTTCCTCGACCGAACGGTGCCCCCACTGCACCTTAACCACTGGAATCTCCATGGACCTCAAATTACTCACATCCTTAGCCAAAATTTTTCACCGGCTCGTCACCAAAGGATAGATCCTCATCTAGCTATACTGAACCCTCCCGAATGACATGAGACTCATCGAGAATATATCGCTGCAACATAGAAACGTGGAATACCGGATGAACAGCTGAAAGCATAGATGGTAAGGCCAACCTATAGGCAACATCACCAACTCTCTTTATAATCTCATACGACCCAATATACCCTGGAATAAGCTTGCCACGCCTACCGAAACTGCGTATAGGAGATATCCGCAGAAACACTTTATCGCCAAAAAACTCTAAGGCACGAAACCTATGATCATCGTAGCTCTTTTGCCTTCTTTGGGATACCGCAACCTATCCTAAATCAACCAAACCCGATCAGGCGAATCATGCAAAAAGTCTGTAGACTAGACTCTGGCCTCAAAACCATCAAACCACCTAATGGGCGATCCACACCACCCACCATACAATGCCTCAAATGGTGCCATCTCAATGCTGTAGTGATAACTATTATTATATACAAACTTTGTCAATTATAGGTGTTGATCCCAAGCACCGCCAAAGTCTATCACATAAGCTCTCAATATATCCTCCAACACCTAAATAGTCCGCTCAAATTGACCGTTGGTTTATGAATGAAATGTCATACTCAAATGCACCTCAGGACCCAAGTCTCGCTAAACAAACCTCCAAAATTGCAAAGTGAACTGCGTGCTTCTATCGGAAATGATAAAGACAAGAACACCATGCAATTTAACCACCTAACGAATGTAAATTTGAGCCAGATGCTCAGCATTATAAGAGGAATGAGTAGGAATGAAGTGCGCTGACTTAGTCAGTCTATCAACAATGACCCAAACCGTATCGAAACCTTTGCTAGTTTGCGAAAACCAAGAAACAAAGTCCATTGTCACTTGCTCCCACTTCCAAGCCAGAATAAGGAGTCTTTGCATCAACCCACCGAGTCGTCAATGCTCATACTTAACCTACTGATAGTTTAAGCACTTAGATACACACTCAGCAATATCCCTTTTCAACCCACTCCACCAATACAACTTTTGCAAATCGCGGTACATCTTGGCTACACTAGGATGAATAGAATACCTAGAACTGTGAGCCTCATGCAAGATCAACTACACCAAGTCATCAATTGAGGTACACAAATGCGACCATCGAACCAAATTGCACCATTTGAATCAATAGAAGCCCTGTCGGCTTCTCCAGCTAACACCTAGTTATGAAAAGCATCCAAATACTTATCCATGAACTGATGCTGCTAAATCTGATCTATTAAAGAAGATCTAGCCTCAACACATGCCAATGCATGCCTGGGGTCTGAAAGATCAAGCCTAACTAATCGATTAGCCAACGACTGCACTTCCATCACCAGTGGCCTCTCAGAAACTGAGAAGGTTGCTAGGCTACCTATACTAATCACTTTCTGGCTCAAGGAATCTTCTATTACATTTGCCTTGCTTGGGTGATAGAGAATAGAAATGTCTCTGTCCTTTAGTAGTTCGATCCTCCTTCGTTGTCTAGAGTTTAACTCCCTCTGACTCATAATGTACTGAAGACTATGATGATCAGTAAATATCTCACACTGGACCCCATATAGAAAATATCTCCAAATTTTAAGTGCAAATACTACCGCTTCCAACTCTAAGTCATGAGTGGGATTGTTACGCTCATGCACCTTTAGTTGCCTTGAAGCATATGCAATAACTTAACCCTATTGCATCAAAAAATAACCCAAACCAATGCCCAAAGCATCACAATACATAAAGAATCCTTGACCCCCAACTAGAAAGGTTAAAATTGGTGCTGAAGTCAATAATTCCTTGAGTTTTGAAAAGTTCAACTCACATTCATCCGACCACTGAAATGCAATATCTTTCCTGGTCATCTAGTCAAAGGTGCTGCAATCAAAGAGAACCCCTCAACAAAACACCAATAGTATCCAGCCAAACTATGAAACTGCAAATCCCAAAAATAGAAGTCGATCTCAGCCAATCATGCACCGCCTGGATCTTTGCTAGGTTAACTTTAATCCCATCTTTGGACACTACATGCCCCAAGAATGCAACGAATTCTAGCCGAAACCCACACTTTGAGAACTTGGTATAAAGCTCGTGTTCTCTTAGTATTTGGAGAATCAATCTCAAGTTCTACTCATGATCGGACTTACTCTGCAGATACACTAAGATGTCATCAATAAAAATAATCACGAATGAGTCCAGGTAGGGCTTAAGCACCCTTTGCATCAAGTCGATAAAAGATATTGGAGTATTGGTCAACCCAAAGGACATAAAAACTCATAATGACCATAACGGGTCCTGAAAGCTGTCTTAGGAATATCCTCTGTCAGAATCTGCAACTGATGATAACAAGACATCAAATCAATTTTAGAGAACACTACTGCTCCCTGTAGCTGATCAAATAAGTCATTAATTCTCGACATAGGATATCTTTTTTTCACAGTAACTTTGTTCAGCTACCGATAATGAATACACATTTTTATTGTAGCCTCGTTCTTCATAACAAATAGAACTGGTGCACCCCAAGGTGATACATAGAACTGACAAAACCTTTATCTAGCAAATCCTGAAGCTGAACTTTCAACTTTCTCAGCTCAGCAGAAGCCATATGGTACGGAGAAATATAAATAGGCTTAGTGACCAGCTCTAAGTTAATAGCAAAATCAATATCCCTCTCTGGTGGTAGGATTGGTAGGTCGGTCAGGAATACATCAAGGAACTCAGAAACAATAGAAACAGATTCAGGAGTAGGAGTGTCAGCCTAAACATCACGAACATATGCTAAGTATGTCAAACAACCCCTCCCTACTAACCTCCTAGCCTGATGGAAAGAAATAAAGTCGGTCAGTGCACAGCTACTAGAACCCTGCTACACAACTGGAGCTGAACTTGGTACTACTAAGGTGATGGTCTTGGCATGATAATCCAGAATTGCACGATGGAGACAACCAATCCATACCCAAAATAATATCAAAGTCCACTATATCTATTAAGTTAGCCCATGTGTCTAATCTACAATAGAAATTAAACATGATTGGATCACCCGATACTAAAAAATCCCCTACGGGGGTAGCAAACACATAGATATAGACATCATATCACTAGGCAACCCCAAATTAGGTGCAAAATAAGATGACACATAAATAAGTAGACCCATGGTCAAATATTATTGACGCAGGTATAAAACATATAGAAATCAAACCTGTAATCTTAGCATCTGAAGCCACTGCCTCAGGTCGAGTAAGAATAGCATATAACTAGTGATCACTGCCATGACAACCACCACCGCGACCACCATCCCTACAATGCTGGCCACCATCCATATAACCACCCTGTGCCCCATCTTTAGCTGATGGAGGCACTGATCTCAATCGTTGTGCAGGATGAATAGCTCCCTTCTACAGACAAGCTCTAGCATAGTGGCCCACAAGACCACACTTATAACATGACCCAGATTACCCACTCTTTTGGGCTGTTCTGCCAAAACCCATCTGACTACCCTAATGTGATGAACTGTCTCCACGTGAATATTGTGTAGGAGATGGTTCTTTTTAATCTTATTAAAACTCAATTAATCTTAATTCATGGATTTAATTAATTGGATATGGACTAATCTTATTAAAACTTAATTAATCTTAATATAATTTGATTATATTTATTAAGTGGGTTCATTATGGGTAGGTCCTAATCTCTATTAAGGATTTAATTAATTGGATATGGACTATTCGATTACCATTTAATTAAACACTTATTTAAGTCCAACTTAAAAAAACCCATTAGACTCTTCTAGTATTAATCAAAACCGATTTGTTAAACATGTTTAGTCATTTATTTGACATTCAAACAAGTCTTAATTAATGTCTTAACTATTTATTAAGTCCAAATTAATTTATCTTATAAATTAATCACTTAATAAATAAGTATAGCATTTATGTAGTTTCTACGTGTGCAATCCTTAGGCCCTATTAAAGTTAGCAATAGAACTTATTCCAAAGTTCATAATGATTCTCTAGCAAGGCATCATGATTAACCCAAATTAAAAGAGTGTTAATGTGTGTTAACTTAACCTAATGTGCAAGCTAATGCATGATCCTTTGTCAAATGATATTACGATTAGCATCTTATGCTCAATCATTTTTTTCTTGCTCTATAAGTGAACTAAAACAATTCCAATAGATGATAACTTACTTATCCATCTACAATAGGGTATGGCCATACACTTTTAGTCTCACTTAATCAAGTGGCCTTGATATCTTTTCTCCCTCGAGAGAGTGACAATCCCTTCACTTCACTTATGTCTTTTAGCATGATTCATTGCATACCCAAGCATACCCATACTTGGAAACATGTTATTGTCCCATTAGGCATAAGTAAATGTATACAATAAATCATCTAAAATCCATAGTGACTTCAGGTCTAAGGAATCACATGCAAGTTGCATGATAAATACAATCTTAGTATTTATATGTTTAGATTGGTCCAAAATGCAATGTTTCAAACATGCACCTATGAACACGTCTTTGATATCTTGTATCTATAACCGTAAAGTAAAACTTATTTTGAAGTGTCATACTAGTCTTCATCATTACCATTCCATGATAATAATCGACTAGGTACTTTTAAATCAAGTTCCTTTCGCAGATTAAGATTTTACTATCCAAGATAATTTGGACTACTTAATGGAACTTTAATTCATGGATGGTTCTGTTTAATTTATTGCACAAGTAACACAATTAAAAGAACAATGCCTAAAATCATATATAAATATCTAATAAGTATACATGGGTGAATGTACAATGCAGTTGGTCTAAGGCTAAAACTAACAATTTCTTACATTCCTAAAAGTTTATCACATTTTTTATTTACACGTCCCTTAAAAAGCTATGCACATTTACCATCATACCCTTATTTAATTTCCTTAATCATCTTTTTATTTTTTCTTTAGTTAATGAAAGGTGTGTTCCTTCTTAGATTAATCTACAATCACTTAGATTTTCAGTGCTAAATTAATCAATGTTTACTTTTAAAACTAATTGCTCCGAAGGGTAACATAGGAAGAACACACTCTATTATATCTTTATTTTTTTAAAATAATAAATACTATGAAATATTTATTTTTAATAAAAATAATAAATATTTAGAAATAAATAAAATAATTAGTACCGTCTTAAACTCACCTCAGCTTTAAGTGATAGTTTTATCCTTTTTAAAAAAAAAAAACTAGGAAAGAGATATATTCAATAAAGAAATAAAGTTCAAGTTACTTAACTATTAAATAATATGTTACGGTGAAGATTTTGTCGATGCTTACACTTGATCACGTTGGAATACTCTTTGGACATCTTGTTTTTGGCAGCAACTTTGAGTATTACTAGTATACAATAATTAAACTGTGTACCAAGTCGGCTGGTTTTTAGATTCAAGATTGTTCTCCAATAACATTTTATAATGAAGCAAACAAATCAATGAAATACCAAACTACATTGCCAAAAGTACAATATAATCATGAGGTTGTTTTCGAATATTATGAGAACAATTGTCAATTATGGTTTTTAATAACTTAGCGGAAAGTGTAATGCAGAGGTCGATAATTTTTTCTATTATTATTATATTCTAATTCACATATTTGATATTTATATTCAATTTCCAACTAAAATTAAATTTATATGGCTTAAGACATATTTAAGGAGAAATAATCGCTCTGTAATAATTTTTAAAATACTTAAAACTCAAGTTAGAAATTTCTAATTAAGAATGAAGGATCCTTGACAATCCTTAAATAGAAACGAGATAGCCAACATTTTGCATATTAAAGGCATGTTAGTAGTGAAAAGACGCTAATAATACAAGTAACACCTCACATAGACTTTTGAAAACAATATTAATATATGTTGATTATTTTTTGCGCGCGTGTGTATCAAATATGTAATCCACCACGTGATCGTATCGCTTAGACACCACATGATATAAAGTTACTCATTTGGAAGGCTTACATAAGAATAAGATTAATTTCTAATAGAATATTCTAGAGAAATAAGTAGATGTTTTATGATAATCTTAATATACCATTAATTTGCTTGAAAGGTTTTTGAAACTTTCTACCATTGTTGAAAATTTGTGAGAGGAGACCATCTTGTAAACATGAGAGACTTGTGAAATTTAATTAAGGGTGATGAAATTTTTTTGAAATTTGAAAAAAAAATGACGTAAGTCTTAAGAATTAAATGTAAGTGACAATTAAATGGTTAGTGATTAATGAGTTTTGACCATTTTAAAAATAACCACACGAGTTTTTTTTATACTTTGACCTGATATTATAAGAAATCTTATTACCTAAAATGGCAAACAAGAAAGTTGCTTTGCTTCTTTCTCAACTACCATTTTCACTTCTTTTTCTTCTTTTTCTTGTGGCTGTTATATTCTGTTGGAAATAAGAGAGAGAAAGAACTTTTTTTTTCTTTCATTCTTTTATTTAGAAATGTTACGCAATTTTGGATTAAATTTTGTTGGTGTACGTAATTACCCTCAAGGTTTTTTTTTAAATTTATGCATATTTTGACCATTTTATCATTTTCATAATTGCATTATGCCAAACTAAGTTTCGTTCCATGGTTGGTTTGGGAACGGAATGGATTTTGAGTAAGTTTTTGAATACTTTGGTTTTTGAAACTTTAAAGTAAGAGATGAGGAATTCTAAGGGTATTTGGAGTCCGAAATCTCAAAAAACAAAATCTGTCAATTCCAACAGCTCTAAAATGTTGTTTGGTGTAGTAGGACCTTCGTTTTCTATTTTAGTCCATTTAGAGTGATTTTGAGTGGTTTGACTGAATACAATTAGAGTTTTAAAGAAATAGTTGACTTTGTCAACATTCAGACTTAGATTGTCCGGATTGAAAATTTGATAATTTTTTTAGATTCGGAATATCGAATTTAGCCTAGGTATATATTTGGTTTTGTGTCTGGGAGGCCCCCATTGAGTTTTGCGTACTTTCTCGGAGTTTAAAGTTTCTTTGTCATTGAATTTTATTAGAACCACCTGTAGAAAATGGCTTATTTTTTGCTGTTTTGATGGTATCACTAGGTCTGCATCAATATTTTAGACTCAAAGCAAAAATAATCGTCATATTTCAAATCCATAATAGGAAGTTATGACTCTTTTTATGAAATCTATTGTTGTTGTTCTGGTGTGGCTGATTTATTGACCATTTTAACTAATAAATCGTCTACTATAGCAATGATAAATTTCCCCAATTTTTACAATAAATACAAAATACCAATAAATCGGTTATTTTGACCAATAAATCAACATTTGTTGGTGTACTTTGGTTTTCTTCATGAACTGCTGACTTTTCACAATCCTTGGACAATTTTCTTCAACTTGGGCAAGATCAAAAAAGGTTTTTTTTTAACTTGAATCATTGGATAACTATTTCTAACACTATTTCATTGATTTTATCATGATTTTCACATTGAAATCATGAATTTTTATCTAAAAATTCCTCATGACTTCAAAAATGAAGATTTGAGATTTTAAATTATAAAATGGACTGGGGTTTTGATGAAACTTAATAACATGATATTTAAGTTTCCCAAGTTACAGGTAACACATTTCTGAAATAAAATTATAGTTTTACCCTTCTGGACACGAGATGAAATTTTTGGAAAATCTTTGAAATATTACAATATGGGTATTGATGGTTATATTTTCTTGTGTGTAATTTGTTTATGACTAGATTTTTCTAGTGTGGAGGAAATTCAAAAATGAAAAATCTCCCGAGTGACTTTGTTCTTCAAGTTTTAGGCAAGTTGAGGCTCCTTGGTCTCTTTGTAAAGTATTAGCAGTTGCTTGCTAGGTTGTGTATATTTGGGGAAGATGATTATATTGGGGTTCTTGAGATTAAGTATGTCGAGTTTGCAATAAGAAACTAATTGATCATGTGATTCATGATTTATGAATTTGATTCCTGTCATGCCCCAGAGTCACCCCGTCATGACCTGAAAATTGAGTAGTGATGGCGTCTATACCCCTTCTGTAGACAAGCCTAAACCTGGCCAAGAGCATTAAGTGATGGACCAGTACCAATTTGTAAATAAAAAATAGAAAAGATAAAGAGAAACGGAAGAAGGAAACAGAAGTACATGACAAAAAGTAAAACCCCAAAACTTGATATCATGGTTGTAGAGCATCTAAATACACAATAGTACAAAATACAACCCACAATGGGGAAAAAACTACAAAACAAATATCCAGAATCCAAATTAGGACAACTCGGATGACAAAAGGAGAACTGGTCAACAATAACGCTAACTGCTCAACGTATCTCCTGGAAAAGCTCCAAACTAACTCGCACGATCACATCTCGGCTGCTGACTCGTACTAGGATCTGCATCACAAGAAGATGCAAAAGTGTAGCTGAGTAAAAAAGACAACGAGTACCTAGTAGCCATCATAGGCCAACCAAACAAAAGTAAGCATAAGCAAGGTAAAGAGCAAATATAAGAAAATAAGGCAATAGAACACAATTGAACCTAAGTAAAAGGCAAATCATGAACCATGTGATACATATCTAGAGCCCAACATAACCACCATAATGAAGAACCATAAAAGAAATATACAAGCCAGGTAACAAAGATAATCCATCCACAAGTAAAGAAAGAATAGTAAACAAAATCCTCGGAAAGGTAACAAATAATCCTAGCTAGCAAAAAAAACATATCAACATATAAATAACCCAATTGGACTTCCCTAGTAAGCCCAAAGATTATAGAAATGCGCAATAAATACAATGCAAAGGGGTGTTAAGAAAAGAAAATAAGTGTCTGGACGTACCTCCTCAGCACGTACCCTCGAAAGGAATGACCCATGGGAGACATCTCCGTATATTACTACTCCACGTGTGTATCCCTTCCCCAAGGTGCACAACATGTCTTGGGCATAATGACCTAGGCAAGAAGGCCAGTGGAAGGATTTGATCCTATGTACAAAATTCTCATAAAAGTCAACTAGGGCATAGTCATCAGAGCATAAATGCCAAAACTTGGGCTCATCCCATATACTATATCTCAGTAGAAACTCAAGTATACCTATGTAGGAAAATTCAAAGTCACAATAAAATCCTGACTGTCGCAATATAGACATATCCAGAAAACCACAGTGATAATAAGAAAATAGAATCAGATGGTGTGAGAAAGTAGCTCCATACTACTCATGAGCACAGTTGTGGAAGTCATACATACATATAATGTATAAGAAATTATTTCCCAATTATTATTTTGACAAAACCAAATTTCCTTTTAAGATACCAAAGCATGCTCGTTGCACATAACAAATCAGCAGCCTAGATCAGCTCTAAAGCCACCAGATAAAATTCAGGGCAAGCTACTAAGTTCTAAACACTAGTGTAATCCCCTCCCAAACCTCAACTACGTTCCAAAGATAGGGTGAAACACAAAAAAAGATCCTTGTAGCCCCAGGGGTATATAACAAGTGAACAAGATAGCAAGATAGACCATTGGCGAAGTGATAACAATAACGGGGCTCCAAACTAGTAATGCAGCCTCGAGCTAAAAATTTATCAAATATATACATTACTAAAAACCAGTCCGAAAAAAGTAAGTCATAGCCTAAATGAATTTCAGTGATATCCCCAAGAAACATGCTGAGTTAGCCTAGAACCACGAACATAAGATCAAAATCATACAAAACTAGCAAAAACGTAATCCACACGTCAAGACGAGTAAAAAAATACTCATATTCTATGTAAACGCTCAGGTCAAATTTCGGGCAAATAATAGGCCCATGTCCCCTGCAGCCCAAAATATAAAAATAAAAATAAAAATACCGGTGAGTAGAGCATAATTCTAGGAACGCGTGGTTCAAATTGGGCTTAAGCCGATAAAAAACGAGTGAGATATAAGCCCACAAAGTTATAGAGTACAAATATTCTATTTTACAAATTAAATGCGAAAATGAGTATATAATTTATTCAAAGCAACGAGAACGATTCCAATATCAAAACCACAATTTAATAATACATGGTATAAATAATAAACCATGATTTTTCCTAAACTTTTGAAAATTGAAAAAATTTCCAATAAAACGAGTCCAATATCTAAACCACAATTTAATAATACATGTTATAAATAATAAACCATGATTTTTCCTAAACTTTTGAAAATTGAAAACTTTCCAATTTTGAAAAGCTTCCAAAAAGACAATTGTATATATGGCACATATTGCATGGATATATATTCTCCACTTGTTCCCATATAGCATCCAATAATGCCACGAACTCAAGGGGGCTGGCAGCTCTCACGTAGATGTGGCAAAATTAATAATCTCCTTCCCGATATTTAAATATTTGGGTATTGTATAGACTCCTGATAAAATATTAAAAATATTTTAAATATATTAAAATTAATATAAATTTATTTTTAATAAAGTCCAGCTATTGAAATAATAAATTTTAAAAGCAATTAGACCCTCTATCTCCAGTAAAATATTAATAGCTACAATATTTTTGTAAATTAAATAAATATAAAACTATATTATTCAAAAAAATATTTCGTACTTATTGAAAATATATTTAGGAAATCAATAA
>JBDJHY010244177.1:0-20361 GCA_039654485.1 Withania somnifera
CATTTTAGTTTCTGTTCTTACTCGATTGCCCCACATATAATTGTTCCTTGTGGATTTTACCCCAACTCTTTGTTGAATGATTATACAATGACAACATCCATGTACATTACTAGATTGGTGTCAAAAGGTTTTAATTAAGTCTTATAAAGTACCCACAATCACCCCCAATTCACAAGACAACTAGAAAGCAACGTTAAAACATTATAGAAGCCACTAAACCTCAACTTACCTTAATTTCGAAGAATGTAGCTATTCAAGTGCCTGTCCCTTCCAAATAGCCTCTTATCGAGTGAAATACAGTCACCCATACAAGAATTATACACTAATCCAAACTCAAAACAAAATAATCAAGGTTTACGCAACCAACCCTAGGCCTACTGAGTAAAGATCAAATCATAAAATAATGTTACCCATAACTATGGGACTTTAAATATTAAGTTCCACCGAAAACCCATTCTATTTCATGTCAAAAATCCCAAGTTTTCTATCATTTTCGAGTTTAACAATTACCCACTATTTTGGGGGGTACAAAATCATGAAATATTTATGTGAATTCGTGCTAAAGTAGCTTAGATTTGATGGAAATAGATTTAGAAAACTTACCCAATTGATTGGCCTTGAAAACCTTTATCAATTTTCAAAAAATAGGGTTTTAGTTCATGGGTATGGAAAAGGAGAAGAGTTCGGGTTAAAGTTGAATATGTTCAAATTTATACCAGCTAGAACCAATTTATCGTACAAACTGGTCGACTTATCAGTCCTAAAAAATTTATTGAAATAGAAGACAACTTATCGTCCACCTATAAATCATTCATCTAGTTGACTTATCATCCATTAACGAATTATCGTCCATAATGATCGATAAATCGATCAAAAACAACAACCTCATGACAATAGTTCACATCTATATTTCAAAACACAAAACAGACCTCCAAGGTTCATTCAGAATCTCGTGTGTACAAACCATACATGTAAATATACTAACTTCAACATTTCGGACTCAACAGACCATCAAATCATGTGTACGAGGTCTCCTTGACCGAATACTCATTAAGTGCCCAAAAACTAACTTTTCACCAAAAAATGTCAAAATTCTATCGAGGTAGAGGAAAAATAAAAGGGAACTTATTAAGGACCAAATTCAACCTATTGAATCCAACGAAATCATCAGATTTTCAATCTGAGCTCTCTAAGACCAAATGTTGACCCAAGACAATCATTTTACTTATTGAACTGACAGAATTCTTATATGAGGTCCCGAACTCTAGATGACCCCTAGAGTTTGTCATTTTGAACGTAAGGCTCAAAAACTCAAAATTCTCAAAATTCCAAATCAAATCTCATCCTGCTCCCAAAATAACCATGGAACCATATAAATCTTGATATAACGGGGCTACAGGAAGGGAAAACATTCAGAATACTCATAAAAAGAACAAATGACCTTTAGGGTCATTACATCATCCACTGCTAAAAACCATGTTCATCCTCGAACATATTAAATAAGAAGTACATGAAGGGTCAAAAAAATCGAGGATACTGACTATGCATACCATAATGTCTCTTCTAAGTAGCCTCTTTGATCGATCGGTGTCTCCACTACACCATCACAATAGGTATCTTCTTGATTCGTAGCCTTCGAACCTATCTATCAATATGGAAACTAGATTCTTCTCAAATGATAATTCTTGGACAAAACTCAAAGAATCCTAGTGAAGCACATGAGACTCATCGACGATATATCTTCAAAGCATAGAGACATGAAACACTAGATGGACCACAGACAACCCAAGTGGAAAACCTAACTTGTAAGCCACATATCCTTCCGCTCTAACATCTCGAAGAAACCAACAAAACAAGGACATAACTTCCTTTCTTCCTCAATCTCATCACACACTTCATGGGTGAAAATTTAAACTAAACTTTATGACCCTCCATAAACTCCAATGGCCTAAGTTTCTTATCAGAATTTCTCTTCTTCCTACTCTAGGTAGAAAGTAATGTAGTTTTAATAGATATAAATCTATTTGTAGAATCTTGCAAAAAATCTATACTCCACATTCTCTCCTCAAAAGTCTCAAACCAATAAATCAAAGATCTATACGTCCTACCATATAATGCCTCAAAAGACTCATCTTGAATGCTCGAATGGTAACTACTCTTATAGGGAAACTCTAAGATCCTAAAAATCGGTCCAAACGATCCCAACATTAATAACACGATCTCATAACATGTCCTTAAGAACCTAAATAGTATGGTTAGATTGTCCATCAGTCTAGGGATTAAAGGTTATGCTCATACCAACCTGAGTGCCCATCTCACGCTACATAGTGCTCCAAAAGTGTGAGGTAAATTGTGTACCTCGGTAAGATATGATAAAAATAGGGGTGCCATATAACCTCAGTATCTAAGTAGTGTAAATCTTTGCCAACTCCTAAGAATTGTATATCATGTTGACTAGGATGAAGTGAGATGACCGGTCAAAAGATCAACAATCACCTAAATGGAGTCATAACCACCCAAAATGGCAGGAAACTAAATAATGAAATCCATGGCTATGCAATCCCACTTCCACTGGGTATAGGCGACATCCTACGAGAACACCTCTCGCCCTCTGGTGCTCCAACTTCACATGCTGGCAGTTTATGTACCTAACAACAAAGTCGTGATATCCTTACTGATACCACCATTAATAATGTTGATCAAGTCATGGTTCATCTCAATACTCTCATAAATCTAGAAATCTTCTCCTTCTCATCAGGTAATATAGCTAAAGGATACATGGATAACTAATAATAGCAAGATACATACTCATCCATGGTCATCCACTCCTTTCTCAACTCATCAAACTTATGAAGCAACCTATCCCTCACATTACAGGACACATACCTATTCATAAAATTTTGTGCAAACATCTACCAAATCATAGAAGTTGATCCAACCATTTTATAGTCAAAATAAGAATGCCACGACCAGCTGGACCTTGAAGTTCTAAAACCGTGTAGTCTACTCAATATGACTGTATCATCTATACATTATGGAGTAGCTCATGAAAAGTAGTGAGAAACTCAAATGGGTCCTCTCTTTACATATCCTAAAAATGAGATGGGTCTATTTTGCAAAACCTCTCAGATCTCAGGTGCAATCATCTAACATCTTAGCAACAATCATACTTGTATCTCTAACCCTCAGGATTTAAAGCTCATGAACTCAATGTGCTATGGGTGGATGCCTCACCTGACCCTGAACTTAGGTGGCTGGCCTACTGGAACCTGAAAAATAAGTGCCTGGTCCATTAGCACTAGAGCTACTTTTGGTTGGTCTACCAGCTCATGAATTACAGGGATGTCTCTCTGCTCTGGGGTATTTTTCCCTGATCAAGTTTGGGAACTTTGTAGAGTACGTTTTTGTGCTATACTCTCAAGAACCCCAAGCACTAATAACATCGTACTCCTAAGGAAACTTTTCCTCATCCCGATCCATAACTAGCTCAGGTGAAGCCTCCCTAGCTTGACCACTATTTGGGGATGCCCCTCTAACTCTCCCTCGGTCATAACCTTATCCCCTAAATCAGACCCTACCCATGGTAGATGGCTCTTGTAATTCTTATGGCTCACCTAGGGTAGTTTTGGATCTTGTCCTTACGATTGTTGAATAAGACGTGCAAGACTCAGCATACTCGAATCACCCACACTAGATAGAAATGAAAGAATGAAGATATTCTTCCTAGAGTTACATATCTTCTTGAGGATAAGTAGCAGGCGTCTCCGCACTAATTCACAAGACTCTACCAAACTTGTATTATATACAGTAAGACCAATAAACCTAGGGTTGTAATACAAACTTGTCATGCCCAAAAACACTAGAAATGATGGTACATACCTTCCCAACCCAGTAGGTCAGCCTAAATCATGGTGTAAGTAGAAACAAGGTACAATAAACAATGGAGAGTAATGACTGAAGGTAGTAAAGAGTAAATCTCATATAAAGTTTAGAAATCCAACTATAATGCCAAAAATCGAGTGTCAGTGTTCATAGTCACTAATAAAGATTTATAAAAACTCTGATAAAATTCTCAAAGTGTTCTAATAAGTATAAAATCTATGATCGAATGGAAATTTTGAGCACTGCGGATGAACTATAACTACCTCTAAAAATCTCAAAGAAGTCGATATGTCCAAAAGAAGGAACTAACGACTGATCTACTATGATACCTGCACAAGAGTGCAGAAAAAACAAGAGTGAGTACAAAATAACGATACTCAACAACGTCTTCAGCTAGCTAACCATAAAGATAAAACCAAACTCCTAGTTACGAACCGATCCTCCACAATACTAATACCTGCAATACTGTTTATATACATATTCCCACCAATATTTTATACAACGAATAGAAATATTAGTTTTAATCAACCAAGATATAGTATCTCAAAGTTATCGCTGAAATAGTAATCAAGAATCAACAACAAATTAGGCACCGATCAATTACACAATCATGCTATTTAACAAATATAAATAGGCATAGTTCATTTACATAGTCATGACATGTAAATAATAAAATTAGGCACCAATCAATTATAGAGTCATGCCTTTTCAATAATATAATTAGGCACCAGTCAATTACACAATCATGCCTTCACACAATCAAACTCCATATTTAAATAATTTTAACTGAGCAATCATCTCATAAAATCACGTGGATCTCACAAATCAATGTTTCAAATCAATAATCATGGCCTCTCATTCCTTTATTTTGACACTTTATCATCAAGTAGATAATAGAATCCCAATTCTTTCCCACGTTTCTCACAACATAATTCAAATTAAATTATGTCCTAACACTTTTCAAGTATCTAGAAAATTTAATAATTTTAACAAAATAATCCCATTACTCCTACTTATTCTTTCTTTTAGAGTCAACATGGTAGATTATGTAATCCTATAGAACCCACAATCGCCCTCAAGTTACAACACAATTATAAAGAAAAGCTAACACCTAATAGAAATCTATTAAACCTCAACTTTCCTTATTTTCCTAGAATATAGCTACTCAAGTGCTTTCGTCTTTAAAATGGCCTCCAATCGAGCGGAATATAGTCACCCATACAAGAAATATAAGAAATATACACTAATCAACACCTAAAACAAAATAATCAAGGTTTTAGAAATAATCAACCCGAGCCTACAGAATAAAGCTTGAATTTTGATCATATAATAATATTACCTATCACTATGGGATGTTAAATATTAAGTTTCATTGAAAACCAATTCCATATCATTTAAAAAATCCAAAGTTTTCCATTATTTTAGAGTTCAATAATTACCTACTATTCTGGGTTCAAAATCGTGAAATTTCTTTGTTAAATCATGTTGAAGTAGCGTAAATCTGATGGAAACAGGATTAGACAACTTAATCCAATTAATTATTGATTAAAATCTTGATCAAGATCGTGGTTTGCATGAAAAATGAGGAGTTTGGGTTGAAGTTGAAAATTTTCAAATTTATAATGGTTGCGACTAATTTCTCATACTAACTGGCCGATTCATGAACAACTTATAAGTCGGTCATTTGGATGATTTCTTTGGTGAAAAACAACAACCTCATGACAACAGTTCACACCTATATTTCAAAAGCCAAAATGGACCTCTGGGGCTCGTTCAGGACCCGGTGAAAACAAACCATAGATGCAAGTATACTAATTTCAAAATTATGAACTCAATGTAACTATCAAATTACATGTACGATGTCTCCTTAACCCGATTCTCTTTATGGGCCTAAAAACTAACTTTTCACCATAAAGGTCAAAATGCTACAACGGTAGAGGAAAAATAAAAGAGGCCTAATTCTAGACTAAATGCAGCCTCCCAAATCCAAGGGAATCATTAGATTTTTCAACAGGAGCTCTCTAAGACCAAATTTTGACCAAAGCCAACCATTTCACTTATAAACTAAACTTTAACCCGTCTAAATGCTCAACCTCACCTTGGAAGGTCTAAAATAGGAAATGAGAGTCTAACTACACAAAACTTAACAACACTAGATGATGGAACTAAAGGAATTTAGATACAATGTCCAAACTTGAGATTACCTCTAGAGTTCCTCATTTTTAACATAATGCTCCAAAACTCAAAATTCTCAAACTTTCATATCAAATATCATCCCACATATGAACTAACCATGACACCTCAATTAGTTTGATATAATGGGGATAAGTGATGGGTAAAACAGTCAACATACTCAGGAGAAGCAAAAACCACTTTTAGGGTCATTAGAAAAGAGTCAAGACCTGCACTTTTTCAAACATCTAGGTCACTAGTTCTAAATCAAGTTATTGAAATAAAGCTCTTAGATAGTCGAGTAAAGAGGTATGTGGTGTGATGAAAAATACTTAGAAAAATAGGAGCATCTTTTTCAATCATCCTTATTTGGAAGATAACTTAGTGCTTTCATAATCTTGATATAATGCACATAGAAACAAATTGATAACTTGATTTTCACACTGTTGGATCTTGATAAAATTCAAAATATGACTTAGAAACTACATTAGACTTAAAGGATATGAAAATAATACAAAGCTTATGGTCTCTGAATAAATCTAATGGGAGGATAAATCTTCCTGCTACGCATTTTACAATATCTCCCATAAAAAAGAAGTTGTTTTATGAAGTATTACAAAATGCTAAGTTTCCACATGATTATGTGTCTAATATATAACATTAAATTTGTAAATGAAAGGTATTTGAGCTAAAAACTCATGATTTCCATGTTATAATGCATGAAATTCTTCCTCTTATATTGTGGAGTTCGATTGATAAAAAGGCGAGCTTGGATTTAATTGAAATATGCACATATTTTTGTGTTCTTTTGCAGAAAAATGCTTAAAATAGATGAGCTAAAGTTTGAAGAAAAAATAATTTTAAAAAGGTCAAATATGGAAAAACTATTCCTCATTATTCCTTACATCTATGGTGCACTTAGGTAACCACTTGGCAACTGAGGCTAAACTCACGGGACCAATATAGTGTTGCTGGATGTACCTAATTGACAGGTTTGTATAATATTTTTGAATTTTATTTAAATAGATGATTTATGATAACTATACAATTTTATAATAACAAATTTACTATGTCATAGGTACATATGTACTATGAAATCATTTCTTCATAATCATCCATGCCTAGAAGGTTCAATAGAAGAAACGTATATTTCATATGAGTGTGTGGAATTTTTCTCATGATATTTTGGAGTGGATATTCAAGGTCTTATCATTCAAAAAAACATTGATGAGATTTTGCATGAGACTGATAAATAAGGATGCCATTTTCCTGCTATTGGAAAGTCGTACGGTGAGATAGATGCACTTGAGTAGGATGAGAAACATCGTTACAAGAACATCAACATGTGCTCTTCAATTTCAAATCAGAGGTAGTTAAGAATTACAATATGTAAGTGGTATATATGTTTCAAAATATTTGTATACTACATTATTTTGATAAGAAGATTAGTATATGAGAATTCCATAAATAGAGAATATATTGTTTAAATCAAGAGATTATGTAAATTAGTATATGAGAATTCCATGAATAAAGAATATATTGTTGAAATCAAGAGATTCTTGATTCTAGTCGATAAAGTCCTAAATAGGCGTGGGGTGAGTGTGTGAGGTGATTTAAGGTCTTAACATCTCATAATATAAAGTTCAGTTTAAGACTATTTAAATATGCTTAGTTTTGGTGTTACTTTGTTATTGGTTCAATTTTAAACAACCATATACTTTGATATATAAAGAGTTAAGTGACCCATAACCTATCCATAAAAAAAAACATTGAGTCTAGTTTCAAACACAATAAACCGTGTGTCATTTATATATAGGAGTAAAAAGTTATGGGATCCTTACCAAATGTTGTTCTATGAAATATTGGAGGTGCATAGTACAACTCAATAGTACGAGTCCTGGTGGTCAAGAGTGCGACTCGTACTGTGAGTCATGTTTTAGACCAGAAGCTTTTCTTTTTCTTATTAAGACTCCAAGATACTAAACCACGACTCGTGCACTTCCATAACAAAACTTGTACTCCCCAATCATTGTATTGAATCTTAGAAAACCAAAACTTTGGTCCCTTTTGTATGAAATCTACAACGATTAGTGGTGTTGAGGACCACGAATCATGGTATTGACTCACAATTTTAGAGGGAAATTTCCAGTGAACTGAGTTTACTTCATGACTCAGTGAAGTGCATTTCATGATCCGTCGGGTGCTACTTCACGAGTCGTGAAGTTCTTTCAGGGTTTTTAAAGAACGATTAATGAAGGTTATTTTGGAAATTTGGTTTGACCTTTTGGACTAAACCGATGAAGTTTTGGATTCTAAAAATAACAATATATACACCAAAAACCCTAAATTCATTCATATATTTGGCTAATTCAAGTAAAGGAAAAGTTTTTATTCCAACTTTTCCAAAGAGGCAAGAACTAGGGTTTTTCAAATAGAATACATTGTAGTAGCCTGATAGTTTATTTTAAACTATAAAATTTCTTCCAATTAGGCACACGTGATTTCAATAGGGACTCCTTATATCCTTGTGTCCAAAAACCCTTTTCTAAGTAAGGTTTTGAAGATAGAGAACCACGTTAGGGTTCTAGTTTAATTCTATATACTATGATTCCTTGAAGTAATGATTTACTTGTAATTTCTGAGTTATAATTATGTAGTTTCCATGATGATTATCTAATTATGAAAGTCGCATTCGTTAGTATATTTTCATAATTGAAGTAAAAGAAAGAAAGAAACTTTGAGTTAAAAATTGATGATTATTTTCAAGGTTTATTCTTAAAACTTTAATTGAGCATTGGAGTTTCATAGTTACTTGACTTATTACATGATTTGAAGTATGAAAATGAAGCATGTGTTAATTGAATATCTTAGCCTATTAATCTTAATTGAGTAGAATTTGTAATTTTATTGCTTAATTTATCAATCGTAAAGTGAAGATAAGTTGTTATTTTATTACTTAATTGATGAGCTGTGAAGTAAGAAGTTAATGAAAAGTCTAATTTGACTATATTTTCCTATATTGAAAAATTTTAATAGTGTATCCGAAAGAGTCTAGGAAGGTTTAGTTATTCATTAGAGAATGTCCATTAGCCAAGAAGCTTGAAAGAGAAAGTTTAATGATGGTAATTATATTTTTATGAAAGGAGTATAGCACTGAGGCCAGGTAGAGGCCCTTATATCCCAACCTATGTAGCCTAACATAGGAACTATTATTATTTTTTCTTAGTAGTTGTTCCTTTAGTCTAGTTTGATCCACTTGAGAGAGTTTCCTTTCCCTTTTTAAAGGTTAAGAGTTCCTATACACAAGGTAATATGTAGTCTTCATCATTTTATGTGGAGGTATGTAAATTATAGAAACTCCAAAAGAGAATCTATAAATTGAATGTTTTATGAGGAAAAAAGTGAAATATTGTTATTAACTAAGTCGTTATGTTTTGTTAAAAACTAATCAAATAAGCTTTTATTGCTGAGTTTACTTAGCATATGAGCCTTTTAACTGATTTCATTATAAACTACTAAATTACTTATTTGAGTTATAGTTGAAGTTGAGATTTATTGTTCATGCACTTTGTAGTACTTATCATTATACTATATAGCCTATTTTATACCTTCTCACGTACTTAATACATGTTTTGTGTTTTGATTCTACACTTTCTTCATGTTTTAACCCTTGGAAGATATTGCCATCTGGATGTTTGTAGTTGACATTACTTTCATTCCTAGAAGATTAAAAGGTTGCTAAGTCCTTACTTGATTCGAGGGAAAGTTATGGAGTTATTTATTTAGTTTATATTAAGCTTGTACTTTATCTTTATTATTTATATTTATATTTATTAGAACTAGCTAGTAAACTCTTGTGCTAGCAGTCCATTATTTAGCGAGTAGAGTTTCTTTAGACTGAGTTGTATGATTTTGAGGCTTGTGTTTATATATTATTTTATTGATACTATTTATTGATTATTGTGAGGACCCCATTTAAATTATGATGTTATTGTTACTTCTGTTGAGTGATGTGACTAGTGATACGCATGATCCAAGTGGTTCTTTTGAGGTTGGTTGGGTAACTTAGTGGGTAAGTATGTCAGTCTTGCCCAGGGGTAGTGAGCCTGGGGCATGACAATCTTGGCATTAGATCAATAGTTTTATAGAGTCCTCATTTAAGTCTTAAATACAACATTATTTAGAATCTTTGTTATGGGTATAAAGAATCACATACTCATAACTGAGAGGTTACTGAATGTTTAGGAAATGTTCCCCTTTACCAAAGTTCATGTAATAATCTGTTTTGTTTGACTTTTCTATATTTAGAGTTATCTGGTAGTTTTCCCAAGTTATTTATGACTTGCTGGAATAGGTAGTTCAGTGCCTAGCAGCTCATTTTCTCGTTATCTCATTTTTTCTATTCAGAAGTTTTAGTTTTTAAACAGTGGAACTTGAGAGTGAAATCCAAGTAAATAAGCTCGAAATTGAATTGCAATAGTTCCATTAGCTCTGTAATATCTAGGAGAACCTTAAGTTCATGTCCCAAGATTTTTTTTGACTTTGTGCACTTTTATGAAAATTCATCTCGACCAAAGATCAGTTTGGTGCGTGGGTGTTCTTTTGGTGATCGAAGTGCTAGATTAGAATTCTAAAGATTTTATCATCTCTAGAATGATTTTTTTATATATTTTTGTGCTATTAGTTCACTTCCTGGGGTGTCCGAGATTATTTTGGGTTCGTTTGTGTATGTTTGGAAATTTCCTCTTCTGAGTTTGTTTGATATTTGGGGTTATTTTTACTTTAATGACCTTAGTTGATTGTTTCTTCAATTCCACTAAGTTTGGAGTGTGTTTTCCACCCAAAATTCACTTTTGGTTTGCTATAATTGGACTAAGAATGCATGTTTTAGGCCCCCCAAAGAGTTTGTGTTTTACTGTAGGTTGCAGGTCGCGTCCACAACCCTTGGGCCACCCTAGTGCCATCGTCCCTACACCTAGGTCTTCTCCCCATTAGAGGGCATACCTGCGAGCTCCAGCTCACCCTGGCGATTCGCCCCAGCAATCAAAAGGGGGCGCACTAGCGGCCATGCGACTAATTTAAAGGGGTCAGCTCCCTTATTTCAAAACATTTCTATCATGTAAAAAGATTCCATAGCTTCACCATGGAGTTTTTTTTATAAGTGTGAGCTAGAATAATTGGTGGGGTTGCATGTGAGTTGGTGTGAGTTTATGGCGTAAGTTTTCCTCGGGTATTTCTTGTTATTTCTGTCTCTTTTAGCATTATGGAAAATTTTGATTTCCTTATATTAGACCATGATTTCTCCCTAATTCCATCATTGTTTAAGCTTTTTTTTGGACCATGAGTCTCCCAAGATGATGGGATGCAGGGCCCGCGGGCCTGTTTTAGGGCCCGTTCTCCAACCTAGTTCTCTAATTACAATATGGGTCTTATTATTCATATTTTAATCCCTAGAATTATAATTTGATTGTTCCTTTAAATGTATTTGGAGCTTCGAGCCTATAGTGCACATGTTTTGAGAACTCTATTCGGTGCCTAGGTAGGCTAGGTTTGTTACATTCATTATAAACTGGGCTATTATTTTGCGCTTGTGGTGTGGCCAGCAGTATGGGTTGGGAGTTACGTTGTTCACTACATTCTATTTTACTTGGGATTATTTTATTGATTTTTAGGGGCCCGTGAAGGGACATAGAGGTTGAATGGTTGTGTGTTCAAGTCCTGTACTAACCGCGTCAGGTCCACAGACCTTGGGGACTATCTTAGACTCTGATTGCTTCTGTTCCTATGACTATGAGTATTGGTGTTGCTATGTTATGAACTGGCATATGTATATTATTGGATTTGTACGGTGCCACTGGTGTTGATAGGTCTTAGACTTTGTATTCAATTTAGAGGCACATTCCTACGAGGCACAGACCCTAATAAGGCACAAATGAGGCACACACCTCTAAGATAGGTACTGATAGGGTACTTACACTGCACTCGAGTTTGAGGTGCGATCCTCTAAGGCACTTACCTCGAGTATGGCATATGTCGGGCATAGACCCCATAATTTTTCACTGATAGGGCTTACACCTTACACTCGATTGAGGTGCAGTCCTTCGAGGTATGAACCATGAGATTGGCACTGGTAGAGGTGTATGTCCCCGAGATTTGACACTTAGAGGGAGTCCCATGACACGACATCACTATTTCCCAATTTACTTTCATCATCTAGAATATTAGTTTCATATTGTTTTTGGTCATCGGGCATAAGGGGGATGTCACAGTGGGTTTTGTAGTTCTGTTTGTTCTTACCGGTGGGATGGGGTGCCTGTTAGGTTCTGTGTGTTTACTTTCTCTTCCATACATAGATGTATTTCACCATTTGATCCTTTATTCATCGTGTGTATATATATATATATATATATATATATAGCTAGTTGTGCCTTGGATTAGCTAGATAACATATACATTCACTTACCTCGATTTAGGTTTTTGGGTAGTGGTTATTCCCGTACATGTATACCACATTTTAGTTCCCTATAGATCTGTACTTACACTCTATTGATGCTATTTCTCTCTGTTAACTGTTAGCTTTACCGCTTTCCTATTATCTTTGACAACTTTACTTCCTTGCCATCTCTTACTTGTATTTTATTTTAGCTTGGTTGGGCTATGATGCCTAACGGTACCTTGTTTGGTACTCACGCTGCACTTATGTACCATTTTTGTAGTACAGATACCGGTAGGAATTATCGAAGATGTCGAGATCGTGCAGAGTAGATACAACTAGTTACGGAGATTACAATTAACTTTGTTGTTTGATATGATTGTGGTTTCCTTGATTTCTAGCCTACTTTATTTTATTTCTTTAGCAGACCCTGTGTAATTTCACATTTATAGGAGTATCTTTGTATATATTTTACCTTTTTGATAATCTGTGTAGTAGCTTAATGTGCCATTAACACCAGGTTTTGGGATTAGGTTGTATATGTATTTCTTTTGCTCCTGCTTTTACATATATCAACTTATGCTTTTCCTTCTATGTTTACTGATTTGAGTGTATATAGCCCATTGCATGTAGCTTTGGGCTGTAGGGTTAGTCTTGTCTACAAGAGGGTAGTAGATGCCATCATGACCCTAATTTTTGGTTGTGACAGAGTTGTATAAGATCTTACCTTTACCGGTCTCTATGCACTGAATATCTACCTGGTAGAGTCCTATGGATCGGTGTGTAGATGTTTGTATCCAATCTTTGGGAGGCTATGATGTGCCTTAGGAAATAGTCTTTTGAATTTTATCATGCATTGATATTCGTACCTTTATCGAGAACTTACTTTAGCTTCACTCTTTTGCAGATGGTCCATAGCAGAGGATCCTCCTTAGATCGGTACCCATCCCCAGCCAGTCGAGAAGGGGTAGGGGAGGATGCTCTGCCGGTCTATATTGCCCCAGATATTTCACAGTATCAGGAACCTCATGTGCCACCGCCAGAGCCTATTCACCCACCACCTATCGCATTCAGTGACTTATTAAGGTAGATGCTTTAGATGTTAGATAACACACAACAGACATTCCATAGTTATCTTCTTAGGGAGCGGTGCAGGGTGCACCATCTCCCCTTATGTTTTTATCCCCGACAATATGACCACAAAAACAACTTGTTGTATCATTTCAGGATACTACCACTACTTCTTCACCAACACTCTCTCATTTTTTTCTCTCATTTAAGGTGCAGAATATACTAAAAAAAATTCTATAGATCACCCATGCCAGGTTCTCTGGAGCTTAGAGGTAGCATCTCCACAAGTTTGTTATGGTATATGAGGTGCACCTGCGGACACTAAAGCTATTGGACTGGCATAGGGTGGATATTAAATCCTATCTTCTTGAGGGTGCTTCCAATATAGGTGACAGTATTTCGGGATCGCAGGCCACCAGTGTTAGCCCCACTAAAGTAGGGATAGTTCAGGGAGGCTTTCATAGCTAGTATGAGCCTAGGAGCATCCGTGAGGCATTGCGGGCTCCGTTCAAGGATTTGTGTAAGGGCTACATAATGGTTTTGAGTTTGAGGTTTTTTTAATTGACCTGTCCAAATTTGCTAGTAACCTTTTATTTTTCAAAAGAGGAACAGTTTTGCTGCTTTGCTTATGGAATTAGGTTGGATTTGTAGGGTAAGGTTGAGCTGCTACTAGTGCTAAAGAAGTTGTTTCTTGATGCTGCAGAAGATGACCGTAGCATGGAGACTTTTGGTAGCCAGGCCCAAGGGGTGTCTCAATCAGGGCGGGTTTTATGGGTCTAGATTTAGTAGTTGTGATTTTGGAAATAGAGCCCAGTCTAGCCTACCATATTGGGAAAAATAGTTGGTCGAGAAGCCAGCCCGCTAGGGGGACAACTTCAGGTTATGGGATTATGCTAAGATATCCTATAGTCCGGCAAGCACTGGGATACCTGCTATGAGTGTGGGGAGCGGGGTCATTATTCCAGATGTTTCCCAGGGTCCCCAAAGACCAATATACGGAGAGGTGGTTCGACTGTGGAGACCGGGGCCAATTCAAAAAAGATTTTCCCAAGTGTAGGGCCACTCAGGCCATAGTGTTACCTATCAACCATTGCAGGTAGTGCCACCAGTCATAGGTGGGCCACTAGCTATTTAGGGAGCTAGGGGAGGAGGTCGGAGGTAGAGGTAGAGGCTTGAATGCATAGTAGGATATGGGTCAGCTTCAATTTTACACTATTCATGAAAAGGCAAGGCTTCCAATGCTGTTTTCACTAGTAAATTGACTGTTCTTAGGAATTCCACATTGATATTATTTGATCTGAGTTCTACCTTATCGTATATATTTGTTTACTTTACTTCACGATTGGGTATTGTTAGTGAGCAACTTCCTATACCCTTGATTGTATCTATCTGGTAGGCACGGACCTAGTGGTGGATTTGGTATACAGGTTGTGTCTGGTGACTATTCAGGGTCACCATATTTGGGCTGACATGATTGAGCAAGATATTCTAGATTTTGATGTAATTTTGGGTAGGGACTGGTTATCCTACTATCCTACGGTCTTTGATTATTATGCCAACACCAAGACCTTTACTATTCCTAATGTGCCCTATTTAGTATGCACGGTCCCACTAGCCATTCATCAGTTTGGTTCATTTCTTATTGTTGGGCCTATATACTTGTTACTCGAGTTTGCTATGCTTATTTAGCCTATGTTAGAGATATCAGTGTTGAGCCCCTTTTCCATGAGTTTGTGCCGGTTGTTAGTGATTTTTTCAATATTTTTCCTGCTGATTTTCCTAGTGTCCCACCAGATAGTGATATTGATTTGCTATCAAGCTTTAGCCAGGAACTAGGCCCATTTTCATTCCTCTGTGTCGTATTTCCCCAGCTGAGCTTCATGATTTGAGTATTCAATAGAAGGATTTTCTTGAGTGGGGTTTCATCCATCCTAGTGTGTCGTCGCAGGGTGCCCCGGTGTTTTTTGTAAAGAAAAAGGATAGCTCTATGTGTATCGATTTTAGGTAGTTGAACGAGGAAATTATTAAGAATAAGTATCCCTTGTCGTGTATTGATGATTTGTTTAATCAACTTTAGGCAACCACTGTGTTCTCTAAGATTGATCTAAGGTCTGTCTACCACTAGTTAAGGATTCCGAATGAGGATGTCCCGAAGATTGCCTTTTGGACGAGATATTGGCATTATGAGTTCTTTGTAATATCATTTGGGCTGACTAATGCCCCTGCAACCTTTATGGACTTGATGACTCGCGCGTTTCGACCCCATTTGGACTCCTTTATGACTATTTTCATAGATGAATATTAGTTTACTCAAGGAGTCGAGTCGAGCATGAGTAGAACCTTAAGGTTGTGTTAAATCTTTGGTGAATCAACGACACTACACTAAGTTTTCAAAGTGTGAGTTTTGTCAAGACTCTATCTTTTTTCTAGGCCATATAGTGCCAGGTACCAATGTTTGTATCGATCTGGCTAAGATTGCCGACATTTGTAACTAGCCTCGACCTACTTCTATTATAGAGATTTGTAGTTTCCTTGTGTTGGATGGGTCTTATGATTATCTCGTGCAGGGTTTCTCCTGTATTGCGACCCCGTTGACTAGCCTGACATGGAAGGATGTGCCCTTCAAGTTGTAAGGTGAGTGTGAGTTCAACTTTTTGAGGTTGGAGGAGTTACTGACTACTTCTTCTATTCTTATTTTACCCATTGAGGGTCATCCATTTATAGTATACTGTGATGTATAGGGTGTCAGACTAGGTTATGTTCTGATTCAATAGGCGCATATTATAGTTTATGCATCAAGGTAGTTGACGGATCATGAGCATAAATACCCCACATATGTCTTGGAGTTTAGTTTTTGCAATTAATAACTAAAGGAACTACCCATATAGGGTCCATTGGAAGATTTTGTAATATCACCATAGCTTGCAGAGCATTTTGAGTCAGAAGGAGCTTATCTTGAGGAAGCAAAGATGGGTTAGGCTCCTAAATGACTATGATTTGAGTATTCTATACCATTCGAGAAAGGCTAATATTGTTTTTGATGCCTTGAGTTGGAAGATGGTGATTTTGGGTAACCTAGCTACAGTTTCTATTTCTAAGAGGTCGTTGGCTGCGGATATTTAGTCCTTGGACAACATGATAGTTAGATTGGGTCTTTTAGGATCAGAGCAAATCAGTTCCATATTAAGTCCAGATTGTCTTTATTTTACCAGATTCGACAGCGCCAGTACGAGGACCCACATTTAGTTCAGTTGAGAGAGAGGATTCTATCGGAAGATTTCAGTTAGGATGTGGTAGATTTTGATAATGTTTTGTTGATTCATTTTTTCCTTGCTATTTTGAGTTTTGGTCATCTGATACATACTTTATTGCATAAGGCTCACTTCTCTAGGTATACCATTCACTTGGGTATCGTGAAGATGTATTGGAATTTGAGGAAACACTACTGGTGGCAGGGTATGAGGATGTTTATAGCATCTTTTGTGTTTGTGTATTTGAATTATCAGTAGGAAGTTTGAGTACTAGAGACCAAGCGGTAAGAAGCAGAGAGACTCCCTATCCCTAAGTGGAAATAGGAATAAATTACTATGGATTTTTGTTACATGTCTTCCCCGAACTTCTAGCGGTTATTATTGAATTTTGGTAATTGTAGATCGATTAACCAAGTCAACTAACTTCTTGAAGTATTCAACTTTGACAGTGAAGAGAGATTGGATGAGTTGTATGTTCGTGAGATGGTTAACTTCATGGGGTGCTTATTTCCATCATATCTGATCAGAGAACATATTTTACCACACAGTTTTAGAGGTTTATTCAGAGAGAGCTGGGTACTGAGGTTTATTTGAGTACAACTTTCCAACCACAGACGGATGGGAAGTCCGAGAAAATTTTTCAGGTGCTTTATGATATTTTGTAGGCCTATGTTTTTTATTTTTCAGTTAGTTGGGACAGACACCTGGCCTTGAAAGAGTTCTCATATAAAAACAACTAACATTCCATACTCAGATGGCTCAACTTGAGGCTTTACGTGGAAGGCATTGTAAATCGCCCAGTAGTTGGTTTTGTGGCAACGAGGATTGACTATAAAGTTTCGATTGCAAATTTGATACTATAGATTGGGTAAAACTTATTCAAGATAAACTGTGGGCAGCACAGAGTAGGAAGAAGTCCTATGCATATCGTAGGCTTCGGGCCCTTGAGTTTAGTGTTGGCGACATGTTCTTTCTTTGGATATTTCCCATGAAGGGCGTTATAAGGATTGTTACCCAAGGCAAGCTATCCCCTAGTTTATTGCTACTTATAAGATCTTACAGAGAGTTAGAGAAGTAGCCTACAGACTTGCTTTGTATCCAGGGTTAGTTGCAGTTTATCTGACTTTTTCATGTATCGATGCATCATTATTATGAACCACCTGTCCCATATCCTTTGCCGAGAGTTTATACAAATTAATGAAATCTTGACTTATATTAAGGAGTGTGAGGCTATTATATAAAGGGATGTGAGACGGCTCATGCCTAGGGAGATTCTAAAAGTGAATGATCGTTGGGCTTATTGACCAGTCGAGGAGGATACATGGGAGACAGAGCATGATATCTGGTCCCAATATCCACATCTATTTGAGTCTTCAAGTATTACTCTCTTCTTGGCCTTTAAGAACAAAAGTTCTTTTAGCAGTGGCTGATTTAATGACCCATTTGTTCATTTACTTTCTTTTCTCCCTTTTTATGTTTAGAGTCGTCTGGTAGTTTTCCGAAGTCATTTATGACTTTATGGGAATGAAAGTTTCCTGCCTTGGAAGCTCGTTTACCCATTATCTCAGTTTCCCCATTTTGAAGTTTGAATTTTGAAATGGTGGAACTTGAAATTAAATCCTAATAAATGCATTCAAAACAAAAATCCAACATTTCTGTTAGCTTTGGAATATTAACTTTGTTCTAGGTGGACCATAAGTTCATGTCTCAGGGTTTTCCTTTTGAGTTTCGGTTGTTTTCTGGTAATTCAGCTCAGCCAAAGCTCATTTTGGTACCTAGGTGGTCTTTTCGTGATGTAGAGTCGGATCAAAATTATTATGATTCCATCAGCTCTGTAATGATTATTTTGGGGTAGTTGAGTTATTAGTTCACTTTCCAGGGTGTCGAGGCTTATTTTTGGTTCCTTTGTGGAAGTTTAGAGATTTCCTTTTTTGAGTTGGTTTGATCTTGGGGTTCTTTTTAGTTAAACAACATTTGTTGGTCGTCATTGACTTTTTTGAATTCGGAGTACCAAAATACACTTTTGGTTTTCTAGAATTGCACTCAGGATGCTTGTTTTAGGTCCAATGGAGAGTTTGGGTTTTTGCTGTGTTTTGCTGTAGATTACAGGTTGCCCCAGCTCCATCCTCCCTGTACCCAGGTCTTCTCCCTAGTGGAGGGCGCACCACGGAGCTCCATCTTACCCTAGCGAGGTTGCCCCAACGGCCAAAGGAGAATGCACTAACGACTATGTGACTGATTTAAAGCGGTTATCTCCCTTATTTCAAAACATTTCCATTAGGTTAAAAAACTCTATAGCTACACCTTGGAGCCTGTTTTTGATCACTATGATCTAGGATAAGTGATGAGGGTTGCATTTTAGGTAGTGTGAGTTCATGGCACATGTTTTCCCCAGGTATTTCTCGTTCTTTCAATCACTTATAGCATTATGCAAAAGTCTGATTTCCTTACTTTAACCCATGATTTCTCCCTTATTCCATCATTATTTTAAGCTAATTTTTTTACCATGAGTCTGCAGATCTGAGGGCTTCGCACCGGTATCTTTATGTTTTTATTTTACAGGGCCTGTTGGTTTATTTTGACGCCTATTTTCCAAACGGGTTTTCTAATTGCAATATGGGTCTTATTCTTCATGTTTTAATCCCTGGAATCATAATTTGATAGTTTTGAACACTTTTAGCTGTATATGGTGCTTCAGGCCTATACTGCACATATTTCGAGGACCTTTATAGGCACCCAGGTGGGCTAGATTTATTACTTTCCTTTTAAACTGGGCTATTATTTTACGTTTGTGATGTGGCCAATAGTGTGGGTTGGGTTTTAGGTTTACTGTTGTATTTTAGTTGACTTGTGATTATTTTATAAATTTCTTGGGGCTAGTGAAAGGGCGTAGTGGGTGAAGGGTTGTATGTCCAGATCCTGGCCTCACTGTGCAGGGCCATAGACCTTGGGGACTATTCGAGTAATTGCGTGGTGAGTGTTGTGAGATGAGCTCTTAGCTTGTGGCCTTTGGTAGATCTTAGCCTCCAGTTTTTTCTGTACCTGTTATTATTAGCATTGTTGTTGCTATGCTGTGATTGGAAAACTTTATATTATTGGATTTGGGCGGTGTGACTGGAGTTGATAGGGCTTAAACTTTGTATTCTATTTAGAGGCACATACCCTAAATATGGCATAGAAGAATCACAAATCTCCAAAATAGGTATTGATGGGGTACCTACCCTGCACTTGAGTTTGAGGTGTGGTCCTCAAAGGCATGGACCCGAGTATGGCATATATGGGGCATACACCCTGTATTTTTGAAATGATAGGCTTAGACCCTACACTCGGTTGAGGCACGGTCCTATACAGCACGGACCTTAAGATTTGTAGTAGTAGGGAAGTATGTCCCCGATATTTGATACTGTGAGGGAGGCCCATAATAAGACATGACCTTGTTAAGATTTACTTTCCTTTACCCTCCATGTATTAGTTTCTCATTGTTTTTGCTTATCGGTCTTAATGTGGAGGTCACAGTAGGTTTTGTTATGCTGTTTCTTCTTACTGGTGGGA
>JBDJHY010244178.1:0-10783 GCA_039654485.1 Withania somnifera
TGAGATAATTCTCGACCGAGTTGCCAGGGATCCGAACTATCGATCCCAGCAAGTCATAAATAACTTGGGGCAACTACTGAAATTCCCTAGGATGCAAGACACTACTTATTTATCATAAATGACCTGAAGGGTCATTACATGATCAGACAAAAGCCCTATTCCTATGTAGGGAGAAAGGACTTGGAATTTAATGTAGATTACTAGGTTTCACTAAAGGTATCTCTTATGAAAAGATTAATTGTGTTCGGGAAAAAGGGGAAGTTCAGTCCCCAATATATTAGTCCCTATCATATCCCGAGGAGAGTTATTAGTGTGGATTAGGAGTTGGACCTTCTGGTAGAGTTAGCAGAAATACATCTTGTAATGACCCTCATGGTCATTTATGAGAAATATGTGATGTTTTTCTTTCTATAGTGTTTTAGTAGCTTTCCTAAGTCATTTATGACTTTTTGGGAACGTTCCCTGGCAGCGTGGTTGAGTAAATTTTTTATTTCCTATTTTAGAGCATAAAATTAAATATTCATTGATTGATGTCAACTTTTAATCAAGATGAGGACGTATTAAATTCCAACAGTTTTGTTAGCTTCGGATGGCCAAACAAAGTCAACATTGACCTTAAGTTTGTGTTTCGAGATTTTTGTTTGCAACTTGTGCTCATTTATGGACTTTCGTTAAGTTTAAGGCCTAATTTGGAGCTTGAGTAGTATTTTGATGTTCATAGTGTTGGAACAAATTTCTAATGCTTCTGTTGGCTTTGAAATGATGATTTTAGGCTAGTTTGATCCTTGGTACGTTTCCCAAGGTGTTTGTACTCGATTTGAGTTGGTTGCTAGAAAGTTAGAAATTTATCCTAAATGGCTAAGTCTTTGTTTGGGGGTTATTTTCTCTAAAGAGATCTCTGATGTCCGTTTCATCGATTCTGCTGAGTTCGGAATGTTTTTTTCACATAAATGCATATTTGGTTTACCAAAATTAGAATCTATTTCATTTTCGAACCCTTGGTTGAAATTCTTGATTTTTCCATTTTTCCGATGTAGACGCAGACCGATTAATTGGTCAAAGTGTCGATTTATTAGTGATCAAGAAATCAAAAACTTTATTGATAATTAGTAGGTGCCCATTAATCGATCATTGTACCAATAAATCTATACTGCCAAGTCATTTATAGTCGCCTGTGCCGATTTATTGGCATGTTGCCCGAAAAATCAATATCTGCAAAACTTGCCAGTCACTGGAGGATGCAAATTTATCGATATTTTTCCCATAAATTTGTATATTCCATAATTTTCCAGTTCCACGAGAGTGTCGATTTATCAGCATAAGTGGTCGATAAATCAGTATCTAAGGCATATTTCATTAGTTTCAAGGTCGTTTTGGTTCATTATTTCATCAATTTTTCTCTCATTTTCTCTTAACTTTTGGTGTGATTTATCTTGGAAACTTCCCCAAACTCAGTACAAAAGTTACTTGAATATTTCATCTGTCTTTCTCACCATCGGTAAGTAATTTCATACATTTAATTCCATGAAAAATGGGGGCTTTCCTTCATTTATACCCTAGGAATGATTTCTTGATTTCATCATTTATATTTGTAGTTGTGGGGTAAACCCTTGCACTTTAGGGTGGCTTTACTTCATATAACTCCATAAAGATCGAATCTTTAAAACCCTTTAACACTCTATTTACTCCAAACTTTGTACTCAATTTTGGAGCATAGATTCCTTGTATTGTTGGGAAACCCTTGATGATGTTTATTTTGGGTTCTGACATATGGGCCCCAATCCCATTTTAGGCCTAGTTCAAAACTTAGTATAATTTATACATTAGACTCGTATTGATATGTGGAATACTATTTCACAAGTTTCAGAGCAATTAGAATTTTTTTGATATCAGTTGGAGTAATATTTGCGAGCTTGCAGTGCTTTATCATCAGACGATGGGTGGGCTCCGTGGGGCTATCTCTAGGTTTATAGCTTTAACAATTGTACTAAATAGTATCCATGGGGTTGGGTATTTGCTTTTTTTAGTAACCTTGTATCGTTCTTTCGTCTGCTTCCTTGTTTGATATATATTTTGGCATTCAAATTTATACGGTGCTTGTGAATTAGGATTTGTCAACTGATACCTTTTCGGGGCATAGGTTGTTTTCCTTTTATTTTTATATACTTGCTGATATGTTTTGCATGTATTATATGAGAGTTTGGTCCATTGGCTCTGTTGATAGTGCATTGTGGTTGGGCCAGTGGCACCATATGATTATTGAGCCGTGGAGGCTAGAAATTGATTTTAGTAATAATGATATAAGATAACAAAATTGGAATATTCTACTAATAATATAAGAAATAACCTTTCAATGCTTTTAGACTCAAAGGTGTACCGACACCTGGTAGTACTATTTCTAGTCGCTTTATCCCAGGATTTACTCCCAGGAACTAGGAAATATCATTTACTAATTAATGCTAGGACTTGAGACCGACATAGTTCAGTAGTGAGTACAACCGTTGGCACTTTAGTATATATTCGTATGACTATGAGTATAGTATTTTGATACTTATCACATTATTGGTTGGAGGAAATTTGATGATACATGTTCCATTGAGGATATTGGTGATACCACTACATTGAGGCATTGAACAACATAACTAATCGGCTTGATGATGTTATGGTTATAAGGTATTGGATTCCACAATGTGAGACCCTTGAGGCTCTGTTATTTGGGATGTGAGTTTATGATGACATTAGAGATTGTACTCTATGAGTGTACCTCCATGGACTTTTCCTCCGGGCTGTGGCGATGTGGAACGGGGGAATAGGATGGATTAGGGATATACCGGGAACATTTAAGGTAGCCTTCCATAGATTCTGCCTACTGAGCCATGTGTCTTCCTTTATTGCCTGAATTCCTATTTTGTGATTAGCTAATGATGACATGTTCTACTTTCTACTCGATTCTTATATGAGTAGATAGCTTTCATGATGTACTATTTTCTTCGGTGACCCTATTTGTGATCTTTCATTATTTACATCTTTTATTATTGTTATGTTCCTAGAGGGCCCTCAAATCCTACTATGTACGGGTTGCTTCGGCAGCTTTTACTTATACTACACTTGTCATGTGCAGATCTAAGTACAGGTGCATGATCTTGATTCACAGACCATTGTTCGTGCAGATCCTATTGTTGTTCAGAGATTCAGTGTAAGCTTAGCGTCTAGTTCTTCCTGCTTCTCTTTAGTATTGGTATTGATCTCTATGTAGTTTCAGAGATACATTTGTAGTAGACATTTTGAGTCCATGTTCTGTATTTAGAGGTTTTGTATTACATTAATACCAGGTTTTGAGAATTATTGATTCATTAGACTTCTACTTCATTCCTATATTGTTTATCATACTCGTGCTTTCCTCTTTTGATATAGTATTCCACCACCTTGGCTTCGAATTACAGGGTTGGTTCTCCTACTAGTTTTATAGTAGGTGACATCTTGATCCGAGAAGTCGGGCTCATGACACATCTAGCCTTTAATGTATCGCTATTGAAGAAATTCCTTGATCATCCATTCTAGATAATGTCTATGGAGGACATTTGTGTGAAAGACAACCTTTCTTATATGTAAATACTAGTTCAGATCTTATATCTCTATTTGCACATACTAAAAAACAAGTTGTTAATACGAATCGAGTTAGGGGTCTAACTCGATTCAATACCGACCAAAAAAATATAATATAGAAGGATATGTGAATCCTATGAATAAAATGGAATATGTGAGAAACAAGGGACTAATTACCCTTAACCTATACCTTATGCAACGATTCTAAGAAGAATTCAAAGTCAATTAACAATTGAAAACACAATTGAATCCACAAAGGAGTAATCAATTGACCAAATAAGAAAAAACAATGTTAATTAAGAAATTACAAAAATCCACCTTAATTCTCAATTTCGATAATAAAACTACGATCAACTAAGTTAATTGGAATCCAACCAATGACTAAAACTACACTACAAGACATGAACTACTAAAACCTTCAAGGCACAACTTAAAATCATCCAAGTACAAATGCCAAAATTAAATGAGTTACTCTTTATACTAAGTACAAACTAAAGCCTAGAGGTGGCATAAATTACAAAAGGGTGGATCACCCAAATGACCCTTGAGGTCGCTGAGTAATTTTTCACATTTCCTGAAGATCATGACCATCATTAAATTGACCAATGAGTGTATCCCTTGGATGTCAATTTGGAAGAGCATCTTTCACATTCGGCTGAGCTCCGATCTGATTGATGGAGCTTCTTTGTTTTGCTAAAAGGAGATGAATTCTTTTTGTTCCTCTTTCTTTCTCCTCATGATCCCATGTGATCATCCACACATGGTATTTCCTCCTCTAGAGCTTGAAGAGTGAATTTATGGAGTCGTTTGTTGTCATCAAGGATTAAGATGGTTGGTTCCGCTTGTGTTGACTTCTGAGTACAATTCTAGCATGATTGACGCTACCCATTCTTGTAGCATCCTTCCCTTCTTGAACTGAATTTGTCCTCGTATCCAAACATTTCAAAATCAAAGGAGAAACAAACAAACACACTCTCCTCAATAATAAGAGTTAGTAGCATGGTTAGTACAAACAAATATGCACAAGAAGACACTACATCAATATTTAACCAAGTTTTACTTAACATCAACTTGAACATTTCAAAATATAAGGAAAAATAAACTTGGCCACCCCACTCATATATAGCACAATACCACCATAAATATGGCATTGAAGAAAGTTCAAGATCCTTTAATGGGTCTTTGGGTTCAAAGTGATAAAATGATGACACAAGAGGGTCATTCGAATCAAATGCAAAGTCCCAAGAAAACTAACCACAATAAAGTTATCCCATGCTCAAGGTTACAAGTGAATGGTATCCCAAACTCACACTCTATAACCATCTAATGCACACGAAAGAACACCTCAACATGTATCCTAACATAACACTCATAAGAGGTTATATGCTTATGACGAGAAGGTTAAAGAGAGGAAATTACCAACCAAATTTCATGATTCAAAACATTACGAGGTCAAATGGAAAGATGTTCCAAGAGTATAGATCACAAGAATATCTATTATAATTAAAAGAATCCCCATGTACATACGATACATTAGAAAAACAACCACAAGTGTCATCATATAAAAAATTATAATGTAAGAAGGAACCACATTTATTAGTACCCTCTTCAGTACCCAAACATGCAACTCCCCACAAAGGCATAGAAACATCATCAAGCAACATATTAGAAGTTAATGCATATGTATACCAAAAAAGGCTATTCAAATAAACACTGCATGACTTACCCTAAAAAGGAAACCACCACCTAGAGCCATGCTATTGAAATATTTAAGGGTCCTATGGTGCACATAATCAAGTAACAAAAAAAGGTCCTACTTTCCAATCAGAACTCAACTCATTTTCTCAAAATTCAATTTAAAATCCTTAACTTTTCTAACCACAAAAGTGCGAAAAGAAGGTTTAAATAAAATTTAGGATCTAAGAAATCCCCAAGAATCTTCCCACTCACCATAAGATTAGTAGCCACACTTTGAATCCCATATACTATAAGCATGTTGTAAACAAATAATGTAATGTGGGAGAAAATAATAGCTATATGGTAGGTGCTATAACCATATAACCTAAAAAATTAACATAACATATTATGCATGACATAATGCTCCCATATGTTATCAAGAATAGTAAATAAAAGATACTTATCTTGGGCACAAGAGCTTAGACTTGTCAATTTTCCATTAGAACCCTTCCATCGTATGCATCATCTATAACTATTATATTTTATCCATTTCCTTTTCGGCAAGAGTCTCCTTGAAATGAATCTCCTCCATTAAGACCATGGGGCTATATACATCACCCCATTCACTCAATTATCTATCAACTATTGATGGTTTGTCCTCCCTTACTAAGGTTGATTCGGATAAGAACTCCTTTTGAATGTGAATACAATTTTTATGAGGAACTTCATTAACTTCCCCCTGAAAACATTACACTTAGTGTACCTTCAAAAGACAATATTGGATACAAGGTAATATTATAACACTCTTATTAGTATGCACTAAAGGATCCAGTTGGGCAAGTTCAACTAAAGAGTGTTTCTTGACCAAATCATCCAAGCATCCTTTGTTCCTCACTCAAATACACATCCTCCACCGTTTGAGACAAGTCTTCACTATTTTGTTAAGAATCTTCTCATTTCTTCTGTACTTCCTTCTCTTTGAGTGCCTTCCCAAGCTTCTTTAGGATTTGATATTCCTTACTCACTTGATGGGGTGTACAGAATGAAATCCTAATCTTACGTACATATATTAAATGATTACTTTTAGCTGTATCATTAAAGTTAGTACACTTATAAACAATCCAAGGCAACCCAATCACTGTATTACAAGATTGTACTGTTATGACATCACATATCACTTCGTCTTTATACTTATAAATGGAAAATTATACTACCACTTGATCGATCACCTCAACCTCAACATATTTGTACCACTAGAGTCTACATGGTTTAGGATTCCTTTGATTAGGAAGATTTAACAACTTAACCAAGGTGTAATTAGCTATGTTAATTACACTCCTCCCATTAATCACTAACACAAATTTCCCTTTGTATTAAACCTCTTGTGAAAAAGGTTTACACTTTGGTCAAGTTATTTTTTTGCTAAGTGTCCAATAACTTGAATCAATTCGCAAGTAGGATCCGATCCATCCTCAAATTATCTATCAACTCTCTTTAAGGATTGTTGCCCTTGCCTCTTCATAGGCCCATATTCATGTAATCCCACTTCACAAGATTTTTCAACCCTTCGAAAACATAAAATCAACATTATAGGTCACCTTTGTTTTAGTAAGCGGGCATTCCCTTACAATGTGTCCTTTAACTCAACATTTGTAGCAACAAAAAAAAGATGAACTAGAAGGATGAGGAAACTCAAAATTACCTCCATAAGCTTGGTCATGTCCCATTACAAAGTATCTGTCTTGAGAAGCTTGACTACTACCATGAGCTTCGGAAAATTCAAATTTCATTTTATTCAACCATTGTCTCGGCTCACCTCTATCACTATTAAGCTCACATCGAACTCCAAACCTCTTTTCTTCAACCGCGTGCCTCTCTCCATAATCCCTACCCCAATAATACTCCTTGCTATGGTTAGTGATTTTAATGGCCCCCACCAACTCATTAAACGTCTCGACGAATGTCATCATGGGTTATCGAGGCATTTATTCTACACCATCAAAGCATCTGAATTGCATACTAGTCCCCTCACTTCCATGACCTCCCTGAAGTTTATATACAGTAACATATTCACTCCTAGAAGTTCTACTACTCATACTATCGTAAAGAGGATTAGTAAGAACTTGCTTGGTTAGACACTTGGTAAAAGTTATGGTTAGGTTTTTTTATAGGGTACATGCCCATGTTCATGTGGTGTATTTTCTGGAGTCAATTGGACTTGGAATTGGTTTTCCAAAAAAATGATTGCTCACACGGTGGATGATATGGTTTTGTATTTACTTTCGGATAAGTTTGTCTTTCATTGGTCAAAGGATTTATCATTTGGAAAACGGGGTTAGAATATATTTTGGAATGGTCATGAGTAGTAGACACTAACCCTTATTGGTTTCCATCTTCCCTCCAATAACCTACATCTTCACTTTTACCATTCATCCCATCCAATTGTCAATTCCCATAAGCAAAAGGCCTCTTATAATCTCCTGATCTCTAATAATTGTCTACTCAACATCATCAGGTTATTTTCTACCATAAATTTATGCCCCTTGATTGAAATCATGCTTAGTATACGAATTAGCACAATATAAGGATGGAAAATCAAACTCAGTCCATTTGGATCACAATCTTCCTCACAAGGTTAACAGAGCATACATGAAAACATATTATGCTTCACTATGTATTCATGACCTCAGTATGATATATAAGAACTCTCATCATTACTTTGGCAATCTTCACATTCATCCCTGAAGTAGTAATAATCACGACTACATGGTTCATGATCATATTGGACCCTTATGCTTTTGACCATACTCATCATCGCACTCACGAGTCTCACCATCCTAGTGGCAAGGACCAGCATAGTCCTCATACAACTCACCCATCCACTCATGGGTGAAAACATCTCAGATTTCTCATAAAGACCATCGCAACCCTCACAAGCCTTCTCATTGTATCCAAAAGTCTCATGATCACACTAGTAGTACCCTTAAATACAAGAATACTTACTTATATAATCTCCACAATATCCCAAGTCTATGGAAGATATTTTTCAATAGGTACCTACAAAAACTCAACAAACAAGTTAGTTATAAAATCCTTAAGTCACTCGTATATGAGTTCTCACCTTATCTGTATGGCTTCGTCCGGAAATTTCTTGTAAAACCAAGTTCCACTCAAGTAATCAAGTTACCTATTTTTTGTGGAATAATGGATTGTTGATGATAGTTAGTGAAAAGTTAAAGAACAATGTACCAGAGCCAAACAATTCATTCAAAATTAAAACTAAAAAACATGAAAGAAAGATAACTCAACAAGAAACTAACACAAAGAAGTAAAAAAATGATGATTTAGGATAATTAATTTTTATAATTTTTCCTTAACAACTAGGAAATGAAACTAATAAAACTTAAAGAAACCTGAATAATGAGATCAAGAAGTTGAAGAGTGGAAGTTGGAAACTTAGCTTGAAGATTTTTTTTTGATTGTCAAAATGCTTATCAATGTCTCCTAACCAAAGGGAGATACTCCCTTTTGCACCATCTACTCGACAAAAAAACAGTAAAACAATGAACCAAGGTTATACCATATCACCAACATGCTTGGAGATCTACCAAAAAGACATGCCGGTCTACCAAAATTTTCCGAAAAGTTTACGCATTGTTGTCTTAGATTTCCTGTATGCAATGAAGAAGTTTGTCATTATTTATAAATGGATTCACCATTTAGTTTAGATCTCTTCTGTTTTTGTAGTATTGCTCACCGTTTTGGTAAGTTCTCCACCTAGAAACATGAATTGGTTCACCTAGACATAATTAGCTGCACTTATGCAATTATTTGCACTCTTGTTGGCCTATGTTTGATTCTTGTTGATAATTACTCAAATGTAAAACCTTTTGTACCTCTTATAAGGACTTCACAAGGATATACCCTTCTTTGACGATTCATCAACCACAAACTTGAATAACACTATAAGATGAAGAACACTAGAAGAATCTTCAATCCCTTTTATCTCTCTCATTTTCGCTCTGATTTCTTCCAAATTATAACCTTAAGCTCCTTAAGATATGAGGAACAATCCCTAGTTACCTATAAGCCTTGAATCCTAACAACTGATAGCAATTGAAATTTGAAATCTAGAAATTATTTTGGAGGTGATGAACATGATGACCAAAATTAACAACTCACTCCGCACAACTCCAATTCTCAAAAAATTAATATGTACGTTCCTTGTGACGTATATTTGATTAATCAATACTTATCAACCTTAAAGTCATTCCCCAATTAAAGATTTTCTCATACCCACTTGTTTCACCTTCAAATCTCAAGCTCCAATGGTGAAAACACCAAAAATAAAACAAATCACACTAAACTTCGATATCGACTGCGTAAACACTAGGAGGTTGAATTTTTAATGATAGAAAGTCAATCAAAACTCAATTTGACAACAAATTTTGGGAGTGTTTGGATTTTCAATTTTTTGAGATTTTCAAATTTATGAACCTAAGTTGGAACTTGTGGAAAAAACTCCTAGCCTAAAATTTGATACCAAATGGTACGAATATTGTTTAACTAAGTTCTATACCAACACAGAAAAGTAAGATAGCAAGATATGTGAACCTATGAATACCCAAAATATCGAGCCATGATAACCCTACAACTCGACACAATGGGAAATAAACTCTTAAAATAACCAATACAATAATGGAAAGCATAAAAAATACATAATGAACGGAAGCAAGAAGGAAATCATACATAAAAACACTCCAAAAACTCGATGTCAGTGGCATATGGAGCTACTATACAGAAACCAAACGATACAAAATACAAATAACTCTTCAAAAGATAATACAATACAAGTGATCATAGGCAGTTTTACTTGCCGGAAAGCCATATAACTCATAGTAATTGACTTTGTTTTGAGAATAATTGTATAATATATGATGGTTTTTTAGTGAATATGTGAAAATACTTCTAACCAACATGATTAGCATTTTTTTCAAGAGATTCTGAGAATATAGAAGAAAACAAGTAAAGAAAAGGCAAGTCAAGAAGTAAAGAAGAAATTCCAGCAAAAATACTGACGATAGGGAACACGTCGTGGTCCTTATCATGATCTAGCTTAACAAGCAGCGGCTGGGCTTGTTTTAAATGGGTTTATTAAGGGTAATTTAGTCTTTTTAACAACGAGGAAAGAAACCCTAAAGAGGCATTTTTAAGGCATAATGAAGGGGGCTTGACTTGTAGAGACAACAAGGCTATGACCAAGGAAGGACGGAAACCCTAGGAAGAATTCACTACTATTGCATCAAGATTAAAGATTGATCACACACTTATCGTACGGTATTTATTGAATATGAAATCCATGTTATTTGCAAATTGTATGGGCTAATAACCCCGAATTCTAGGGCTTGTGGTTCGCACACCATGGATGAATTATAACTAATGTAATGTTATTTTGTTCCAATAAAATTGATTGTTCTTCTATTTTATTATAATTGCGTTT
>JBDJHY010244188.1:0-10783 GCA_039654485.1 Withania somnifera
TTGAAATAACACATTGGCATGAGATTTATACTTTTCCCCAAGTCACATAACCCGTGAACATTGATTTCCTAGCTAATAGTAATCTAAATAGTCAAACTACCCAAATCGTTTTGCTTCATTGGTAATCTTTTTTGAATGTGCGATGTGCACTCTTGAGTAAGAGCTATTGTAGAATCCTCGGTGAAGTAATCTTTTTAGCCCCTACTTCCTTCACATACTTAGCATATATGGGAACTCCCTGCCAGACATCGATCAAAGGTAAGTTAATATGAACCGGCCCTAGTAATTCCTTAAACTTTTTGAATCCCTCTTCTTCTTTTTATTTTTTCAATTGCTGAGGAAATGGTGGTGGAGGTCTCACAACGGATGCTGCTTTACAAGACTTAGTGTTGCCACTGTCTATATTATCAGTAGTGTTTTCTGATTCTTTGCTTAATTGACATTCCTTGTGATGCACTAACTTCTTTAACTGCAACCTGTTTCTCATTGTCACAACATTTACTTGTCTTGGGTTTTGGCCTATGTTTCTTGAAAGATCCCTTTAGAGCCTTGTATTTTTTGACTCATCCATCTATCCCATTTGCCTCTCCAATTATTGTGTTTCCAATTGTTGATTTTTATGGTCTGTTTCCATTCTAGCTAGCCTTTCACTAACAAGTGTCTGGCCTTCTTGTAAATTTTTAAGCATCTTTTCCTACTATTATCGGGCTGCATAATATGCAAATTACCATAATTATGGTGATTAAACATGGGTCCCTCCTGCTGATTTGGTTGTTGATTTCTATACTAACCTTGACCCTGTTGGTGTGGTTAGTTCTAATTTCCATCCCAAAAGAAGTTTAGGTGGTTTTTTCGAGTTTGAGTTGTAAGTATTACCACTGTACTACTGTCCTGCACCTCTTTGTGCATTTCTCATGAAGTTAACTAAATTGGGATTCACCCCAGATAAGTCAGATGTATGATCACCTCTACCACATGTCCCACACTATTTTGCAGCCTAAGATTGGATTGCATTCACTGCAACCTGCTGTTGTTGCTTCCCTAAAGCCTGAGCAAACATATTTTGAAAGGAAAAAATTTATGTTGATAATGTTGTGACCACCTCTAATTCCATAACCCCTATAGTATTTTTCTTCCTATGTGTTCTTGATACATCTCCATTCCAGTCTAGATTACAACATTCCTATTCAATAAAGTGTACATCTAATCATAATTCTCTCCAAGGCCTATCCCCTTTCTGTTGAATGTAGCAATATTTTGGAGTTTGGTTCCAATGCCTCTATAATGTATGTAACAACACTTCATTGGTCTGCTGGTAGTGAGGAAAACGTCTTAGAAATGTTTTGAACCTCTCGTATGCTTCGTAAAGATTTTCACTAGGATTTTTTCTATAGCTTAGGATTTCACTCCTCAACCTTGCGGTCTTCCATAATGGAAAGAAACAAATCAAGAACTTCATTTCTAAGTCCTTCCATGTATAAATATAGGTAGGTGGCTCTGTAGCAAGCCACCGGTTTGCATCACCTAGAAAGGATAATGAAAACAGAGTAAGTCTTACATAATCTGGTGAAACGCCCTTTAGAATATAAGTGTTATTGATCTCAATGAAGTTCTGAATGTACTGCTGTGGATCCTCAGACCAGTGAACTGCCTACTAAGTGTACAAGATCTACACTATGTTCTATTTTTGCTCAAATCTACCTCTAGGTGTAGGTTTTCGTATAGCAGAGGTAGTACTGGTGGCCCTTGCATTAGCCACCTCATGAACTGTCCTTGCAACTTCTATTTTAGTAGGCACTACAACTGTTGGTTGATGGCTTCTCTAGTGGAACTTGTGCAACTGGATAAGTGAGCATTGCGTTCCTTCGATGTTGATAAAAGAAATGTTCTGGTTACTGCAATGGTTCCACTAAGTCTCTTTTCCTAGCCATATTAGCAGTAAGAAATGCCTGGAAAAAAACCTACTAAGATTAAGTCGTTAACAATTGCATAATACAAAATATCTACAAAAATTTGCTAATTGTCAAGTCCCCGGCAATAGCGCAAAAAACTTGTTGCTTCCAAGCGCACATGCAAGTGTATGCGATATTAGAAGTAATATAGTGGATCTTTCAAGCTGGATATCGAACCCTTGGGGTCTTAATGTTATGTATTACTTATTGTAAATAAATTTGATAGGAAATTCAATATTTATGCAATTGTGTGTTACAATATAAGAGGTTTGGCTTTATACTATTCTAACTATAAATATGGAAAATTAAATGAGACTTGGGAAGAAATAGCAAAGTGTTATCAATATGGACGAACATCTAGGGTTATGACATTGCACACATTCATGCATGATCTTATTTTTCCATAAATATCATTTAATTCTCTAATTAATAATTATAGGGTTAAAATTATGCATTAGAGATGTATAGTCCTCCAATCACTATCTATAAAAATCCCACAACTCCTTCGATTGACTTGTGTTGTGATGACTTAGTATAAATGCATTGTAGATGTCTTTCCTATTTAACCAAGTGAGTCAAATAATTACAAGATCTAGTCTTAGTGGCAAATCATATTCAAGTATCAAATTTTAGCATTAATAGATATGACCTTACTCCTTACACTCTTGTTCCACTCTTTAGATTCCAGGATTAGGGCACTTTTGGAGTTATAGATATATTTTAATGGTGGTCAATCATTAAAATAGATGAATACAACATTGTAAGAACAATCAATATGATAGGTAATCGGTTGTTTATGTTAAACAAATATCATGAATCATGTGTTAGCCATAATCCCAGAATAAGGGTATTTAGCCACTAGTACTCATACTCAATCTATAATATATCGTCTTTAACATAATAATACAATAATTGAGCAATACAATGTAACCCTATGTTTTTGAGTGTCTTCTCCACTTTCTTCTTTCTCTCCCAAGTGTAGCGCACCACCCAAAAACATCTCATAAAGGTTTATATAGTCACCTCGTAGAATGAATATTTTTCCCCCCAACTTAACCTATAAATAGGCAACATTTCTAGCAAAGTAAAAGTAGGGATCGTGATGTGATTCCTATCGTGATAGGTATATTTTTTCTGCATTTGATCCCTACTCATTCCTTCTTGCATTTCCACTTGGTTTCTATTCCTTGAGGCTCCACATACTCCTGAAATAGACTAATCAAGTGAGTTCGTAATGATAACCACATATCCATTAATAAGACACTACAAAAACACATAATTGTTCTCAAAACCAAGCTATAACATGGGACTTTAATGGCAATAAGGAACATAAATATGCCTAAGATCATTGTTGCTTCTAATTAAGTGTATGTACATGTAATATCTATGATTTGGTGCATTTTTATTGGTTGCAAACACTAGAACAACCCTATGTTTAACAAGAACTAACCATGTGGTTAAAATTGGTAGTTGAGATTGTGCTAAGAAATTTGGGGCATTAACCCATGTCTAATGATTATTGCAGTAATAAAGATAATCATTTTGAGTTACCATGATAGTACAACACACTTTTTCACATCCTGACCCCGGTATAAAAGAGATTTATCTGGGATTAAATATTAAAAAACACTTAGAAAAATAGCCATGGTTCTAGACATAGCTCTGCACTTAGGAAACATCTCATGACCATAATAATTATAATCTGAAGGTTGTTGAACCATGGTGAACATAAACCTAGATCTTCTCAACACTTGAGTTCATTTACAATTTACAATTAGTTGCAACAGATATATACATACTAAACAATCCCCTTTATTTTACATTATATATATTGCTAGAAATAATTCCTAATTGACTAAATAATATTACTAGGCGTAAACCCAATACCATATTCCATGTGGGATCGACCTCAACCTAGTTAGGTTCTATATTTGACCAATTATCACTTATAGTTCATTGAGAGGTGTAATTTAGGCATAATGAAAGTCGTGCATGGCTGGGAAGAGTATGGGTGTTTATTATGTTGCGTTCTATAGGTCGGTTTCTCTCCTTTCCTCTCTCTTTATTAATGAATGTTTTACACTTTTCCATAATCTATGTTTGGCCAATTCAAGACCTCCCGGTTGTCCAATTAAGCTCAAATTTGAACAACATGTTTCTCTCCTTTTCTCTCCCTTTGCTGATGAATATTTTACACTTTGCCAATATTTTTAGGTTATTTTTTGGGCCATAAGTCCCATTTATCAGCTTAGATTGCACTTGGAAATATGGTTGTCATTATTCATGTTTTGATCCCTAGATGTGTGATTTGATTGTTTCGAGAAACTTCGGTTGTGTTTTGAAGCTTTGGGAAAATTTTATGCTTTTTGACTGAGTTACTATAATATTCTTATTAGTGCGGCTAGCTATATGGGATGATTGTTAGATTGAACGCTTGGTTTTAGATAGTTTAATCTTATGTACTTGCTTTTGAGGGGGCTGTGGAAGGACACAGAGAGTGTTGGGATATATGTGGTTGTCTTGACATTTTCGTAGGCGGCCTCAAACCTTATTGCCTTAACTGGTGGACTTTGACCGATATTAGTTACTCCCTTTTTATTGTTATTATTACTGTTGTGTTGCGATCATGCATTTTATATTTTTAGTTCCGGTAGATTAAGCACAGGCACGACCCGAGGCTATGGTAGAAATATATTTAGAAGTAACTAAAACTAGAAGATTTCATGGATTATTAACTATTGAAAGGAGATTTTCTATTTATACTTATAATTATTCCATGACCATTTAATGGTATGGCGCTATTTTTAGAATATAACAGGATAAGGTTTTTAAATGTCACAAAATTATATTATTGGCACACAGTAGTACTATTGGCACTAAGATTCTGGGACCCCAATTGATTGGGAACTAAGGGTATAAGACCCCAATTGATTTGGCACAAAAGGTCTGGGACCCCAGTTGATTTGGCACTAAGGGTCGAGGACTGGCTGATTGGCACTAATAGGGCAGCGACCCTACTTTTGGCACTAATGGGGAGTGGATTTATGGTATGAGTTGGCATTATTTAGATGTACTTTTAAGCACCCCTATGCACTCATTCTACTCGTTTTGTTTGTACTCTTTGGGCTTAAAGGGGAGTTTATGGTGAGTTTTGTTTTGTTGTTTGTGCCTACCGGTGGGATGCGCGCTAGGTAGGTCTTTGTGTGTTTTCTTTCTGTTTGTATCCAGTGTTCTTATGGGGGCCATTTGGGTTATATTTAACTCCTTATCGTAGTAACTTTTACATTCAGACTCATTTACTAGCGGCACTTTAGTTAGTCATATTATTATTAGTACTCGACTGGAATTTAGGTATGTGTTTTGTAGCTTGTTCTTAGCCTTTTATGGTAGCTTCTTACTCCTATGAGATAGTTGTGCTTATTTTACCTGTTTAGTTCCGTGCTTCCTTTCTGTTAATAATGTTAATACTTGTTCTTATTACCTTCTCCTGTAGTTTAGAAGTTAATTTATTTCTACTTTTTTATCACTATTAAACTATTTCACTTTCCATGCCATTTTTATACTTATATTTTATTTTAGCCTAGTTGTCCTATGATGCCTACTGGGTATCGATGTTTGGTACTCATGCTATACTTCTATACCATTTCATTGTGTAGATATCAGTAGTGGTTATTGGAGAAGTCGATATCGTGCTAGGTAGATATTACTTATCTATAGAGACTATGGTGATCTTTGATAATTAAGAAGATCGTGGCTCCCTTTCTATTAGAGTGTGCTCTATTTTTTTCATGGCAGGCCAGGTGTATTACTTTTCATAGGGGTTGTACTTGTGTATATATTTCTCTTTTGGATACTCTATTTAATAGATCCTTATGCCATTGGTACCAGGTTTTGGGGTTTGGATTGCATATATTTATTTCTGCTTTCGTTGTTGTATATATTTTTCTAAGTTACGACTTGATTTATTAGTAGGTAGCATTTATGGCCCATCCCGAGCAGCTTCGGGTTGTAGGAATAGGCTTGTCTGTGGAAGGGTTTTAGAAGCAATTATAATTAGAATTTTAGGTCATGACAGAGTGGGATCAGAGCTTAGGTTCACGGGTCTCTTTTGCATTAGAGAAATACCTAGTAGAGTCCTACGGATTAGTGTGTTAACATCCACATCTAATCTTAAGAAGGCTATAGAGTGCCTTTGAAAAGTTTTCATCTCTTGAATCCTGTTGTGCATTGACATTCATACCATTTCTTATAACTCACCTTGGATTCACTCTTTCATAGACGGTGTGTACCCTTGGTTCGTCCGTAGATCAAGACCCTCCCCTAGAAATTCATTAGGGGTCAGGGAAGGATGCTCAGCCAACTACTATTACCCCAGCCACTACACAGCTACAGAAAGCTCCTACACCACCACCACAGGCTGCATCGCCTGTCGTGTTCAGAGATTTGATATGGAAGATGGTACATATTCTTGATGGGACATCAACGGACAAGTCACATTTATCTGCTCAGGGAGTGGCACAGGAAGCACTGCCTCCCCCCTTATCTACAGCCCTAGCAGCATAGCCAGTGTCATTTCAGACTATTACTACACCTGTACAAGCACTAACCCATGTTATACCCGCATCTAAGGTGCAGATTATGTTAAACCACCCTTACTAGGTTCTCGAGACTACAGGGACAGTGTCCCACAAGTTTATCACTTTTTGTTAGGGGCATTAGAGGATCTTGGAGTTATTAGAATTGCACGGGGATGATTTTATTTCTTATCAACTTGAGGGTGCCACTAGTCATTAGTGGAAAGTTTTTTTGGGACCTTAGGCCACAAGGTTCAGCCCCCCTTACTTAGGGATAATTTTTGAGAGGCTTTCATGACCTAGTATGTACCCAAGAGCATGGGAGAGGCATTATGGGCTCAATTTGCCGACTTGCGCCAGGGGATTATGACTATTTCTGAGTATGAGCCCTAATTTATTTACCTAACTGAGGAAGACTGGATTCTCCGTTTTGTTTATGGGTTAAGATTGGACCTTCGGGACCAGGTTAGTGGTTATTAGTGTTGTAGAAGTCATTCTTGGATGTTGAGGAGCATGCTTGCAACATAAAGACTTTGGCTCACTAGTACTAAGGGGGCAACAAGAAGAGGCAGCGCCATTAGAGAAGGTTCTCGGGGTCTTGGTCCAGAGGTCGTGGTTTTGGTAGGGGAGTCCATACTTGCCAAAATTACCAGGCTTCACTTCAGGCTTCCGATAGGGATCTAGTAGTTTTCCCCTTAGGGGTCTAGTTTTAGGTTCGCAAGGTTATCTTGAAGGGCACCATAGTCAGGCCAGAGCCGAGAGCGGTTGTTAAGAGTGTGGATGGGCGGGTCACTTTGCTAAAGACTGTATCAAGATTTCCAAGGATTATTTTAGAGAGAAATACTATTATTATGGTGATAGGGTACACATTTCTAGGGATTGCCCCTTGCGTATGCTACTCAGGCTGCAATCTATCCTACCCGACCACTTTAGGTAATGCCACCAGTTAGAGGTAGGCCGCCAGCTGTTCGTGGAGCTAGGGGAGGAGTATAGGGAAGAAGAGTGAGAGGTAGAGGTGTTGAACTATAGCAGGGTGGGGTCATTGCTAGTTTTATGTTATTCCCGATAGGGTGAGGTTGAGGCTTCAGATGCAGTTGTCCCCGGTATGTTACTTGCTAGTTGGGACTCAACTATGACCTTATATGATCTTGGATCCACCTTTTCTTACGAGTTTGTCAATTTTGCTACTTTTTTTGGTGTTCTAGTGAGTTGTTACCCGAACTCTTGAGTGTATCTTACCTCGTGTGTATAACCCTATTAGTGGATTAGTTATATAGATCATCTCTGGTGACAATTAGGGGTTACGATACTTGGGTTGATTTGATTGAGAGATATATATTGGATATTGATGTGATTTTGGGCATGGACTAGTTATCCCACTATCACGAGGTCCTAGATTATTATCCCAGAATCGTGACCTTGTCAATGCCTGGTGTATCCCTAGTAGTGTGGCATGGTCCAACTAGTCAATCTTTGGTTCAGGTTATTTCTCACTGTCGGGCTCATAGGTTTGTTTCTCGAGGCTTTTATGCTTACTTGACCCTTTTTAGAGATGTTATTGTTGATTTTCCCTCCCCTAAGTTTGTACCAATATTAGGTAAGTTTGTAGATGTATTTCCTAATGATTTACCTGGCCTCCCACCCGAGCGTGTTATTCTATTGAGGTCTAGCCTCCTATTGGACACAATTTATTTCCATATATCTTTTTTAGATTTTGATAGCAGCACCAGTCCCATTTTATTTCTCCTTAGCATATGGCCCCAAATGAGCTTTAAGGGTTGAGTGTTTAGTTAGAAGATTTGCTTAACAGAGGTTTTATCCATCCTAGTGTGTTTCCATGTTGTACGATAGTGTTATTTGTGAAGAAAAGGGATGGGTCTCTGTGGATATGTATTGATTTTACGAAAGTTGCACAAGGTGACTGTTAAGAATAAGTATCTCCTACTATGTATTAATGACTTTTTTGACCACTTATAGGGTGCCAAAGTTCTCTAAGATAGATTTGAGATCTGGCTACCATCAATTTAGGATTCGGGTTAAGGAAGTGCTGAAGATAGAATTTTGAGCGAGGTATAGGCATTACGAGTTTTTGGTTTGTCGTTTGGGCTAACTAACACCCTTTCAACCTTCGTGGATTTGATGACATGTATCTTCATGCCCTATTTAGACTCTTTGTTGATTGTATTTATAGATGATATATTGGTTTACTCATAGAGTCGAGCATAACACGAGGAGCACTTAAGGGGAGTATTGAAGACTTTAAGGACTGAATGACTCTACACCAAGTTCTTGAAGTGTGATTTTTGCCTTAAGCTTGTGACTTTTCTAGGTCATATGTTATCAGGTGCCAGTATTTGTGTTGATTCAACCAAGGTAGCTGCAGTGTACTATTGGACTCTACCTACAAATATTATAGAGATTCATATTTTCCTTAGGTTAGCAGAGTACTATTCGATATTTTTCCAGAGTTTTTCTTCCATCGTAGCCCCATTTATTATACTGACACAAAAGGATGTTCCTTTCCGGTGGTCAGCTGAGTGTGATTCCATCTTTTTTAGGCTAGAGGATTTGTTGACCACCACTCTAGTTCTTGTATTTCCAATTGAGGGCAAGCCTTATACAGTATATTTTGATGCTTTGGATATTGGATTGGGTTGTGTTCTAATGTATCATGGTCATTTCAAGATTATGCATCGATGTAGTTGTAGGATCATAAGTGCAACAACCCCACCCACAACTTGGAGTTAGAAGCGGTAGTTTTCGCGCTTAAGATCTGGAGGCACTATCTGTATGGAATCCATTGTGAGAGTTTTACTAATCACTACAGTTTGCAGTATATCCTGGGCCAAAAAGAGCTTAACTTGAGTCAGCAAAGGTGGTTGAGCTCTTGAAGGACTATAATTTGAGAATTCTCTATTATCTGGGAAAGGCTAATATGGTTGTTGATGCCTTAAGTCGGAAGGCAGTGATTCTGGCTAGCCTAGCCTTTATTTCCATTTCTGAGAGGCCAATGTCTTAGGAAATTTGGTCCTAATACAATATGTTGGTTAGATTGGATCTTACAATGCTAGAGTGGATTATTTCCCATGTTGAGGACTAGTCATCCTTATTCGATCAGATTCAGCAGCGCCATACAAGGATCCCTATTTGGTTCAGAGGAGGGAGGGTTGTACTGGGTGATTTTAGTTGGACTACATTAGACTCTAATGGTGTATTATAGGTTTATGGTCACCTAACCGTTTTAGAGTTGGTAACTTAATTCAGCATCTATTGCATGAGGCCTGCTGCTCTACATATTCTATTCACCGCAGTATCATGAGGATGTACCACACTACTGGTGGCAGAGTATGAGGAGAGTCATGACGTCCTTTCTATCTTGGTGTTTGAATTGTCAGCAGGTAAAGTTTGAGTACCAAAAATTGTACTATGAGATGCAGAGACTCCCTATTCCTAAGCGGAAGTGGTAACGAATTACTATAGACTTTATTTTATGCCTTTCCCACTTTTCTAGGGGCTATAATTGCATTTGGGTCATTGTGGATTGATTGACCAAGTTAGTTTATTTCCAAATGATGCACTTATCTTGGGTACGGAGAGACTAGCTGAGTTGTAACTTTGTGAGGTAGTTAGCTTTATGGGGAGAAAGTCTCCATTATATCTGACGGGGGCATGCAATTTACCTCAAAGTTTTAGAGGTTGGTTCAGATAGAGATGGGTACTGAGTTTACCTTAAGGATAGCATTTCACCCTTGGACCAACGGGCAGTCTAAGAGGACTATTTAGCTACTTCAGGATATGTTATAGGGCTGTATTTTTTATTTTAGAGGTAGCTAGGAGAGACATTTGGCCTTAATAGAGTTTTCGTATAATATCAGTTATTATTCCAGCATTTAGAGGGCGCTCTTCAAGGCCTTGTATGGTGGGCATTAAAGATTTCCTATTAGTCAGTTTTATGGTGGGGAATTTCAACCACAGAGTTTTTATTGGCTTCATGATACTGTGGATCGGGTCAGACTTATCCAGGATAGGCTCTAGGAAGTGTAGAGTAGGAAAAATTCCTACACGGATCATACACTTCGGTCCCTAGAGTTCAGTATTAGTAATATGGTTTTCCTATGAGTGTCACCCACAAAGGTCGTAATGTGGTTTGGTAGGCGGGTTAAGCTTACACCCATTTTATCGAGCCATATGAGATCACACAGAGGGTTCGGGATGTTGCCTACAATCTTGCCTTACCTCCAGAGTAGTTGCAGTTCA
>JBDJHY010244207.1:0-10783 GCA_039654485.1 Withania somnifera
GGGAAACTGCTGAAATGCTCTACGATGCAAGACGTCACGTATTTATCATAAATGACCATGAGGGTCATTACATGAATGCTCGAATAATAACTGTTGTTATAGGAAAACTCTGCAAGAGGTAAGGATTGGGCCTAACGACCATAAAAATCTATAACATAGGCTCACAACATATCCTTTAGCACTTGGATAGTACACTCAGATTGGCCATCAGTCTGAGGATTAAAGGCTCTGCTCATATCAAGATGAGTACCCATCTCGCATTTCATAGTACTCCAAAAGTGTGAAGTGAACTGAGTACCTCTATTGGATACAATGGATATAGGGACCTTATGCAATCGGACTATATGGATAATATAGATCTCAACCACCTCCTGAGCACTATGCTTCACCTTCACTCAAATAAAATGAGTAGACTTAGTCAATCTATCAACTGTCATCGATATGGAGTCATAACTACTTGATATAGTAGACAACCTAATAATGAAGTCCAAGGCTACACACTTCCACTTCTAAGGGGTGATAGACATCCTTTGTGACACATTTCCTAGCCTTTGGTGCTAAAACTTCACATGCTAATAGTTCAGGCACCTAGTAACAAAGTTTGCGATGTCCTTTCTCCTTCCACACCACCAGTAATGCAAGATTAAATTGTGATACATCTTCATCGCCCGCGGATGAATCAAATACCTAGAACTATGAGCCTCCTCCAAGATCAATCTGACCAAGTTGCCAGACTTAGGGACACAAATTTGATCCCTAATCCTAAAACCTCCCTCTCAATCAAGCACAAACTCCTTGGCCTCACCTCGCAACACCTTATCACGAATGGTCCTCAACCTAGCATCATCAAACTAAGTAGCCTGAATCTTCTCCACCAACTAAGAGACAACCACCATAAAAGTAAGAACCTTACCATCCTTAGAAATCTGCATTCTCACTAGGTTATTAGCTCGACTCTGAGCGTCTTTATCTAAATGCCGCTCCTCAAAATGAATAGGAGCAAACTACCCATACTCAAGGTATTCCTATTAAGGGCATCCACCACCACGTTGGCCTTGTCTAGGTAATACAAGATAGTGATATCGTAGTCTTTTAGCAACTCTAATCAACAAACCTTCCTTAAATTAAGATCCTTCTTGATGAAAATATACTAAAGACTCCTATGACCGATGAACACCTCACAATGCACCCCCATAGACTTCAACACGCATCACAATATCAACTCTAAGTCATGATTAGGGCAGTTCTTCTCATGCACCTTCAACTACCTCAAATCATAGGCCACTACCTTATTCTCCAGCATCAAAAATCCACCCAAACCAAATCTAGAAGCATCACAATACACAATGAAGCATTTAGCCTCCATGGGCAAAGTAAAAATAGGAGAAGAAGCCAATAAAGATTTGAGCTTTTCAAATCTCTCATCACACTCATTCTACCACTTCAATACCATATTCTTATGAGTCAACTTGGTCAACAAAGCTGCACTCAAAGAGAAACCTTGCATGAATCTCCTATAATATCAAGCTAGCCTAACAAAACCCCGAATTGTAGTCACCAAAGTAGGTCTAACCCAATCATGTACAACCATAATCTTGGTCGGATTGACCACAATACCCTCCTTAGACACCATGTGCTGGAAGAATTCCATGAAACTTATAGAAAACTCACACTTTTGAGAACTTACCAGACAACTTCTAATCTCACAACCTTTAAAGTACAGTTCTCAACTGTCGCAGATGATCGACCTCTGTCTTGGAATAAACCAAGATATCCTCAATGAACACAATCACAAAGAAAACTAAATATGTACAAAAAAACACCGTTCATCAACTCCATGAATGAGAAGGGGGAATTAGTAAGCCCGAAAGATGTCTTCAAAAACTCATAGTGGTCATATCTAGTTTGCAATACCGTCTTGGAAATATTTGAAGGTTTAATCCCAAATGATGGTACCTATACCTCAAATCATTCTAAAAAAGGACGATGACACCCTGAAGTCAATACATATGTGCATAGAACCATACTTCTTATTCATAAAAAAAGACTGAGGCACCCTAAGGTGACATGCCAAGATGAATGAAATCCTTTCCAAGAAAATCCTACAATTGATTCTTCATCTTCTTTAACTTAGCAGGAGACATACAATAAAGAGGAATAGAATGGGATTAGTGCCTGACTCCAAATCAATGCCAAAATTAATATCTCTATTAGGAGGGACACTAGGAAGGTTGGTTAGAAACATATCAACACACTCCCTAACCACAGGGACCATCTGTAAGGAAGGGGGATCAACACTAACATCACGTACAAAGAAAAAATAAGACAAACACCCCTTCTCTACCAAATTTCAAGCCTAAAGGAAAGATATGATTCTACGAGGAATGAACCACCCATACCCTTCCACTCTACCCGTGGTATACCAAGCATGCATAAGGTCATACTATTGGTAGCCAATCTAAAATAACATGGTATGGGGCAGAACAATCTATACCCCAGAATAATATCAAAATCTACCATGTCTAGTATGATCAAGTCTGCCCAAGTCTCATACCTCAACAAGACTACAAGATGGAATTGGTACACCCGATACACCATTAAGGACTCATTCACGGGAGTAGACAAAGAGGTATAAATAATGCATAAGATAACATATCAAAATCAAGCGCAAAGTATGTAGATGGATATGAATGGGTAGAATCCAGATCAAATAGAATAGAAGCAGACCTATGGAAAATCGACATGATACCTGTGATATCAGAAGACTCAACCTTGGCTCTCCCTAGGAAAACATAGCACTATGTGCTCCCACCTTTGGGCTAAGATGGATCACGACCCTAAACTCTACCTATCTACTACACACCTCTACCAGGATGAATACCTCTCCCCTTCAGCATACTCCCTCTACCCCTAGAGGGACACACCAGTGCCCTAACTAAAATTTTGGAAGCCTGGAAGGACTGTGAAGCATCTCTCAAAATAACATGGGGGAAATATCTCATCAAATGGCTCAATCTTCACAAGAGTAACATGATCTAAATACTAAAGGCTATTGAAGCAAACTCTGAGAACCTGAAAAGACTCCCTGGCTTGAAAACATGTGATAAGAACCCCCAGGACTCGGTGCTAGACTAGATGCACTTTGAACCCCCTAAATAGTACCAAAAGTCTTAAAAGTAGCACAAAACACTCGATGAAAGGACCCTCTGCCCCCAGAAGAGTCACTATAAAATGGACCAAAAGGAAGGGCCTTGTTACCCTTAAATTACTAAAAAGAACTCTACGTAGCCACTCAAAACCTCTAGTTGGATCAATCACGCTTTGCAGTATGGCTCCCCCATTTGGGAGGTAGTAAGTACATGAGTCTGGAGAGGCGCGATCAATCCCTTCATAAATCTAGATATCTTCTCCTTCTCATACATTAAGATAGCCAAAGCATGTCTAGATACCTCGTAGAAGCAAGATACATACTCATCAATTGTCGATGTAACCTAGCTATCATACTACGGGACATATATCTATCCAAAAATGCCCCAAAAAGATCTCCCAGGTCATAGGAGGATATCTAACTATTATAAAATCAACATAAGATCACCACCACTGTTTGGTTGGCTTATAAAGATGTAAAACTAGATAATCTACCCTATGCGTCTAAGCTAACCTAAAAATCTGAAGTAGCTCATGGAAAGTAGTCAAGAATTCATATGGATGCTCAACCGGACCATCCTAAAACTACAGAAGGTCTATCTTCCTAAACCTTTCATATCGCCATTGTTGCTTATCAGACATCATAGCAAAAAATATATTGGTAACTCCACCTCCAAGAATCGGAAGCTCATGAACTCAATGTGCTATTGATGGCTGTCGCAAAATCCCCTAAGTTACTGGAAGTTGTCCTACCGAAACCAAAACTTGGGGTGGATAACCCATCTGAATTGGAATCATTGATGGTTGTCCCATTAGATCATGAAATCTTGGCATAGCATGCTGATCTGGGGTTACTTCCTGTCTCTGGTCTTTGATCCCTGGTGTGTAACACCCTATTCCATGCTCTTAAGTATCCCAATAAATCTCAGTAATCCTATAATATCTTTGAGAAGTAAAGATAAAATAAATAAAATATAAAGGACATCTGGAAACTGTTGAATGAATGGGCATCTACCTCAGAATGTTTCAAATATAGACCATATGCATGAGGATGGATAGTCACTGAATCCTACGCTCCGAACCTGCTCAAGAGTGTAGCAAAAAGCAAAAGTGAGTAGAAACCTTGGTACTCAACAGCGTCCTCGACTGATCTAATTATAAAGAATTAGTAATTAATCCTAACATCCCAAGAACCCTCTGATAATACAACCTATAATAGTTATAAACAGCAGCACAGTCAACATAATAGAACGAATAACAAAAGCAAGTCTGAATAACTATCTCAAGTACAACTCTCACAAACTCATTTACCACAATAATCAGCTAGAATAGGTTGTACTTCACATATCAAGTAATCAAGTAGGTTGGAATCAACACAGGCATCAAACAAATATAAATCATCATGCAGAAAGATAAAAAAGATAAGATACAATGCAAATGAGTGTTATGTAATGCGCAGATAATCGTGATGCATTCATTCTATCCTAAGCGTACACATCCGCTAATGATATTGTCACATTCAATACCTATGGGGGACTCACAAGGTCCTGTACACCTGCTACTGAGACCATCATAGTAAGGTTCAAAGTATCAATTATTTCTCAATAATATATAAATATGTCTGCAACTGTGATCATTGTAGTCCAGAATTAATGTTTTAATTTAATTATATACCTGTTGCCGACACCTTCACGGTTAGGTTTTCCAATGTCAATTGTTTCCTTGATAAAGTGGGCCAAATAATTTCGATGCTCAAATATCAACAATTTTCACATAATAGAGATTACATGGAAATATGATGCATAATTGCAACCAAATACAAGGAAATCAACTCAATAAAGCAAGTAATCATTAATTCACCCATATATTTTAACAATAATAAATTTCAACCAAGTAATTCATTATGTATTAATGTTCATTATCATTTTACTCTAATGAGTTTCACCCAATTCATGGAATTTCAACTTCACAGTCATGGATCCCCAAATTTGTATTAACTATTAGTTCCTGTATTTAGAACCGACGAATATCACCATAATCAACCCTAAAGAAAATCATATTCCCCAATTATAAACATGCTAACAAGTAATCGCTAATACCATATACAAATATCAAATAACCTCAACTAGTCTTAAAATGGAGAAACCTCTCACTCATGATCTTTTCGTTTCCTTTGAGCCTCCGAATGAGCATAATCTATTTATCATACAAGAACAAAAGAAAATATACACTAATCAACACATATACTCCAATAATTCAAGGTTTATTAAAAAATTAACCGATGGCCCACGACATCAAAATCAAAACTTGATCGTAAAATTATGTTGCTCATCACGTGTGAGCTAAATGTCAAGTATACCCATTCTATTTAAAAACAAAATTCTTAAGCTTTTATCAATTTCAAATTCATATCTCAACTCACTATTCTAGGGCTTAAAATAACGTAATTTTGATGAGGATTCATGTTAAACTGAAGTAGAACCGATGAAACAAGTGATCAAGAAATTTACCCAAATGATAATCTTTGTAAACCTTGGTCAACCTTGCAAAAAGTAGGGTTTTAGTTCGCATATCTTTACCCAAATGATAGTTTTGTTTTCCTTTGTCTGATGTTTTTGCTAAGAGTAAAACAAATAAAGAACTAGAGGTTTTTGGGTATTTATACTAGGGGTAATTAAGATAAAAATGACATCATATTAATGGTTGTTAAATATCCATAGTTACCCTGAAAAAAAAAGGATTTAGAAAGTCACTGGGTGAGTTCAATGCCTGCATCAATGGTCCGTCGAACCGGTCCCGTGAACCATTGAATTTGGTCCCTTCAATGATCTCGTATGGATAATTTCCATGGTTCTTCAAAGTGAATGACGAATCATTCAACGAACCGTGAAAACTAGCACTTGAATTTTCTTACTGGCCAGGTTCCACAGTCAGTACCACAACCCGTGGAGCCCTTTCATGGATCATGAACCCATCCGTGGAAGCCTACCAGTTCCAAATTTCTGTGAAACTTTTGTTACACACTTTGCTTAGCCTTAGATATATTTTAGGGCCTTGTGCCTTAGAGGTCAACACAACGGGTTGTGCTGCCGCACAACTGGAGGCAAAATTCCACCACTAGGTCTGACATAAATCCTTCCTTGTGTGCTGGGTGTACGACCAAGATAATGCGATGCATAGTCGCACAACTTAAATTTTAAGGGCCGAAACTCTCCATAGATAAAAAGGCCATAATCTCTACCTACGACCTTAGATATATGATCAGTTTGTACGTGGAAATTAGATTTATAGAAATTTACTTTGATAGATTATGGATCATGTAACTCTTCATATTGTAGAAGCTCTTCTTGTTTGAAGTTGATCCATGCACGAACCTATAAGAAAACTAAATTGGTAGAGAAGCTTTCAATCAACTTTGTGCTAGAGATTCCTTGTAACCTTAGTTCACATCCAACACTCTTTTCACACGTACAAATAACTTTAGCTCCTAGGCACAAATAAAAACTCATCAGATTCAGACAAACCACATATGTAGAATAGTTCAAAACTTAGCCCGAAGGTATTACACCTACCACACAAAAAATAAATCTATTTTCTACTCTTTAAGATGAAAGTACTTAATAATATCTTTTATTATCTACTTCTTCAAATAATTTTTTTTTTCGAGTGATAATATAGTGAACTCATTTAATATTTTTTTGAGAATTGTTGCTTTTAGGTAAGATTTTTCAATTTTAATTTTCAATTTTTTTTCGCTTAGGCAACTGTTACATGATCTGTTAATATTATTTTATATGAAACATAAGCATGATTCTAATTTTTTAATTTGGTTGAATATATCGATTTGATTATATTTTTTACTTGTACTATTTTTCCAACACTTTTAATTTTAGAAATAAATATGATTTATGAATATCACAGTGACAATTATATTTTGACAAGCGTTCAAGATAAAGATAATATCTTTTAAAATTCTCTGCATCTAATGATTTCACAATTTTATCACAATTTTTTAACTTTTAAACTTTTGGAGAAAGGAAGGAAAAAAGTAAAAGAGAAAATATAAAATCATGTGAGTGGAAGAATAAACAAAAAGATTATGACTTGAACATAATAAAGAAAGGAATTAAAAAATTATAACTATTCATACATCTTATAATAATCATTCTGATATTGATAGTTATCTATATATTTAAAAAATTTCTTTTATTTTATATTTAAAATAAATATTACTTTTCTATCAAAAGCACTACTCTTTAATGAAAATTTATGAATTTATTATTTCCAAAAGAAGATAAAGCCTTCAAATTTACTGGCCTAAAAATAAGTGTCTTACTTTAGCATGAAGTTAATATCAAATAGCGGTATATATAAAAGTTAGAAATAGGAATATCCCCTCCATGACATCACTAATCATTCATGTGTGGGAGGGAATCCATGAAAGCAAACAATACGTGGTTGTTGCTATTAATTAAGTAGGAACATTTTCTACTTTTTCTCCTTATGTATTGTAATGCCCTCAGGGCCATTTCCGTAATTGCCGCTATTTCTTTATGTTTAGAGCGTACTTATAACTACCCCAAGTCATTGGTGACTTTCTAGAATCGGTAGGCTTGTTCCTTGACAGTTTTATAGCGTAATTCCTTTATAATTATAGCTTCTTCGAGCCTTGCTCGTCTTACACGATCCCTAATCGTCTTTATGTTAGTTTCATTGAGCCCATAATATTGTTTACATGAAGATTGCATATATGAATTGTTGAAATAAAACTCCATTTTAGTCCACTATGCTTTCAAAATATTTTTTCAGAAAATCTGTCAGAAAAGGCGTGATGGCTGATAAATCGGCCAAAATGACCAATTTATCCATATTCGGTGGGTCTATATAGTGTCTTCTTCACGAAGATTTCTTGACCTTTTCTTATTTCTCTCTCAATTTCTAGATTTTTCAGAGATAATTAGGCACCTATTGAGGTAGATATTCAGGTTTTAACCCATAAAAACTTGTTATGTTGATTCTATCATCATTTCTATCGGTTAATTCTTCGTTTATATTATTAAATAAACTTTATGGGCTTATATCTTCAACTCCTACAATTAATTTAAGCCCTATTTGTACCTTATGATGTATGAGACGTGCTTTATGTATTGACATAAATATTTCCTTTTTTCGAGCTATTAGGATTTACAGACCAGTTTTTAGTTTGGATTTCGGCCCCACTATTTATATAGAAATATGGGTCTTATTTTACTCGTCTTGACATGTGGATTATTTTTTTTTTAGCCTCATCCCAATTTGATCTTCAGCATGCTTCTCGAGGATACCATTGGGATCCAGGTAGACTACATTCTACTTTCTCCGGAGTGGGTATTAATGTAGTATTTGTATGGTAAAGCTCCAAATTGGGCTGAATTACTAGTCGAGCCCTAACTAGCTAGTTTGTTATTTGTTACTTACCCTGGGGCTATGTTTCCCAACTTGCGTGTTTCACGCCGACTTTGGAACATAGTATGGTAGGGGGAGTACAACCTTTGGGGCATATCATTTATATGCTAACTGTGGAATGTAGGCTGGTTGAGAGAGGATTATACTAGTGGTTACATCTTAGTAGTTATCCCATGATCTAGGCTGGTGGCTTTAGAGTCGATCTAGGTAGGTTGATTCTTATGTGTTCTATCTGTAGTGTTGCATATGAGCAGGACGCACGTGGCCAATTGGCTATATGCTGGTTAGTATATATTCTACCAGAGGTGCTGCGTATGATTAGGGCATGTGTGAATATGGCTTTGCTAGATAGTTAAAAGACCTATAAAATGACATCGTACCTAGTCAGGTACGACTATGCTGGAGAGTTAGCTCCCTTATGTGATGACATTGTACCTGTCCAGGTACACCTTTGTTAGGTAGTTAGCAGCCTGTGTGATGATATCATTCCCAAGCCGGCGTGAGTCTGAGAGTGATTTTTATTGGCCTAAGCTATGATAGCTTCGTGTTTTCCCCTATACGGGTGTGTTCTTGTCCTTTTAAGGGCACCCTTTAGGCGGTTGTTGTATCTTCAGTGTGGTTACTCATGCTTGTGACTGTAGTTGGGCTAAAAGAGGATATAACTCGTGACTAGGGTTTTGAAGCCACCCTATGAATCCCAGTTAGCAGTCTGAGACCAGTTTAGCCTAGTGATTAGTTCTGTGTAGTGAGCATGCATTAAATATGTAACTTAATTTTGAAAAAATAGTAATTTAAAACTGATTTTTCTTATACATATTTATACTTTCCATTACTGTTCTCATGAGCAGTATGGAACTATTTTCTCACATAATTTGAGGCTATTTTTCTCACTACCACCGTGATTTCTGGATACTGCCTACATGGCGACATTTGGATTTTACTGAGAATCAAATTTTGGCCTACAAGGAGCGACTTAATTTTGCACTGAAAACTGATATACGGGCTGATCCTGGGTTTTATCCTTTTGTCCCTAATGCCTATGGAACTGATTGGCCTTTTTAAGTGGATTTTTTATGGGATTAGATTTCTCCACGAACCCTACGAATTGGGTCGCTATGGTGGATGCATGTTCCCTGGATGGAGGAGGGGTATATTCGGGTAGGTTGGGAAAATATATGGGGAAGCTTCCATAGGTATGCTCCTGACAGAGTCATGTATCGGGAGGGCGTCTACAAACACTATTTACTTTTCCAGCACCCTTTTGCATTGCATCTCTATGCATTGTCTTGTACTCTTAGGGACTTACAGGGGGAAGTTCCGTTGGGTCAATTATATGCTTATGTGATGGTAGCTAGCTCTTATTGTCTGCTACTATTCGGTATTGTTGATTGCTTTCCTTCTCGTAGTAGTATTACATTTAGTGGTTACATTCCTTGTGTTATTTTTTCTCTATTTGGTCCTTACTTATGTTGGTCACATTGGAGCTCCAGGTACGTTTCACATTGGTCATAATTTTCTTGTAGCCCGAGTCTATGTGTTATACCTTGTTAGTGGCTTTCCTTCCTACGTGTTAGCTGATACTGCACATACTAGTAATTGACCCTTCACTACACTCACTATCTATTACTGTAGTGCCCTAGTTACTTTTAGTCACCCTTTACCTTGCTTATGCTTTTATTTTCCAAGTCGTCCTATAAGCCTACTAGGTACCCATAGTTTTTGGTACTCATGCTACACTTATGCATCTTTTCCCGATGCAGGTCTTAGTATGAGTCATCAAGAAGGACACAATCCCGCGGACTAGTTTGGTATTTTTCATGAGATACATTGAGGAATTGGAGTTCATAATGGTTGGCCTTCCTTCTGTCCCTATGACTATTCTACTTGGTGTCTGGAGAACTAACTGCCCCATTTTGGATTGTATTTTTACCTTCCTATATATAGATGCTCTACATATATGATACCGGGTTTTGGGGAGTCATGTTCAGTTGTGTATTTCTGTATTCTTCTTATAATTCTTCTTTTCACCTCCTTTCCCTTTTCTTTTGGGTTCTTGGTACAGGCCTAAACTACCTGGTCAGGTCCAGGGTTAGACTTGTCTATAGGTGAGATATTGATCGTAGGCAGTTTTACCTGCCGGAAAGCCACTTAACTCTTATTAATTAACTTTGTTTTGAGGATAATTGTATAG
>JBDJHY010244217.1:0-10783 GCA_039654485.1 Withania somnifera
TTATTTTTGAATAATAAGTTTATAACTTAAAAAAAAACTTACAAAAAAATATACAAATAACTTACAAAATTTATAACTTAGAGAAAATAAGTTACAAATTAGTAAATAACTTACAATTAGTAAAATAACTTACAAAAATATATTTTAGATATAAAAAGTTATATAAACAAAAAAATATACTTTGTTATATAAACAAAAAAATATAATTTTTATATAAACAAAGATATATAAAGGAAAAACTATACTTTTTAGATAAACAAAAAAATATACTTTGTTATGTAAACAAAAAATATACTTTGTTATATAAGCAAAAAAAAATATACTTTGTTATATAAGCAAAAAAAATATATACTTTTTTATATAAACAAAAAATAAATAAACAAAGTCATGTAAACAAAAAAATACACTTTGTCATATAAAAAAATATATAGTTTGTTATATAAACAAAAAAAATATACTTTTTATATAAAGAAAGCTATATAAAAAAAAAATATACTTTTTATATAAAGAAAGTTATATAAACAAAAAAATATACTTTGTTATATAAACAAAAAAATATACTTTTTATATAAACAAGAAAATATGCTTTTTATATAAACTTATAAATTGTTCGTACAATAACTAAAAATCATTAAACAAATTAAAAAAATTAATCTCGTCCCAGTACCATCTCGGTATCAATTCGTTTTTGTATCGATCCGTCCCGATATCAATTTTTCCATCCTTAATGGTACTTCAAACTTTGAAGTACCACTATGCTATTGTTGTTCATCCATTTTATCCTCGAAGAAAATAATCCTATATCTCAAGTATTAGGAGCGAATTAAATTTCTTAACAACACAATATAAATTAAATTGACTCGATATAATTCTATTTGCCTCCACAACACTCAAGTGAGACAGTATTAAAATTTTAGAAGATCAACTGTTCATATTATAAATAAAAACAATGTCGTTTCACACCTCTCCTACATCATGTTTGTACAGTGCTAACTTTTCTTTGAAAAAAGAAATAATTGCTATGTGGCGTTGCTAAATTATTCAGTAATTTCTTTGATAATCTTGTTTTGGCTGATTTCAGTGTTGATACTTCTTTTCTAAGTAAGTCCGGCGAGATATGAATCAAAGACCTTCGTAGCTTTATTTTATTTAGTTTATGTTAACTTGGTATAAATTTTTAAAAAAATTATTCGAAATATAATTTACTAAATTAAACTCCCTGCAAGTGAATCCCATCGTATTATTAAGGAGTTCTAATTTTTAACTTGGACATTGTGATTTATATATTATTATGGTCGGGTAGAAAAATATTAAGTAGTACAGTATATAAACGAATTTGACTATATCAAAATTGTGAGGTAGTTGATGTTATCAGTAAGGCAATATTAAACATTTTAAAATATCAATTGTTCATATTAAAAAAAAAAAAGGTCATTTCATATATATCCTACATGTTTCTAGGGTGCTAATTTTCTTTTAGTAAGTAATTGGCATATAAGAATAAGAAAAGAAAAAAAGAAAAAAAAGTAATTTGCAAAACCAATTTCTTTTCACATCCCTCCCGTATGTTTTACACACTTATTCCAACATAATGGTGCAAAAATAAGTGTAAATATTTTAAGGAATTAGTCAATTTTATACTATATTAATAAAAGTATTCAATCAAATTTTATTATAAAAACATTTGACATAAAAAATAAATTACTTAATTATGTTATTTAAATACAAATCCCACAAATAATTTTTTTTTTAATAGACTCGTCTAGATATCAAAATGGGTCTTTATTAGTTCTTTTTAACAAGTGTAGCATTTGAAATGATTGCCTTAATGCACAATGCTTGTGTTAATAATGTTATTTCCAGAGAGATAAACAATAGAAAAAATCAATAAAAGAACTTTCGAGGATTGTGTTTAACGTAATTTCCTTAAATGCAAGGTTGTACTACGGAGTATAAATTTATTAACAATTTATAAACCTACAAATAACACTTTCATATTTAAAGTGTTACACTTTCCTCTATTCTACCAATATGGTACAAAGTACATTTAGCTTTCCAACCATTCTTTTTCATTCACTGAATATCAACAAATAATAATGAAACAATGAACATTATTCACTAGATAACAACACATTATGCTCAAATAGGCCTTTAACATAATAATGACTCATTCAATTCATTTAGGATTCAGCGGATGAATAATTCGTTTATTTTATTACTTTAGTTCATTTAATTGAATTTATTTTATGCAGTCCAACGTAATTCATGAAACTTTTATTTAAATATTTTATATTATTAATATGTTACATATAATTATAATATAAGTAAAGTAATTTATGAGGTACTCAACCAAAACATTTAAAAACTTAGTAAAAATTTAGTGAATTGAGTTACTACCCGAATTTTAGTGCACTTCAGCCCAAATAACTTGATCCTCATCATTTATTAACTCAACTCAATTTAACATGCCAAAATTCAGCCAACCATCTATTTGATATCACTTATTGTCATTATGAAGGAAATAAAAAATTATTGATAAACAACTTTGGCCAGTAAAGAATAAATTTCTTCGATAATACTATTTAACAATGAATTATCAAAATATCTTACTAGCTGTGAATTGTTTAGTGAAAAATAGCTATTATATCGTACTAATATTTTTTTTTCTGCTAACAAAGGGAGAGTAATGATTAGAGGCAGTGTAACATCCTGGCCAGAAAATTAAATAAAATGATGATTCTTCTTCTCTTATATGTAACGAATAGTGCATGATACAAAGGAAAAACACTTGCTTAATTATTAATTCTAATGTGATTAACTTGAATGAAACAGTAAAAAATGCGCATAAATCGAATGTATACAGATGGAGTCAGCTATTAATGAAATCTCATTAACATTAATAATCAAGTAAGGCAACTATTAATGAAATTTTCATTAATGGTAGTCAGGTCAGGTGACCTCTTTCATTGTGATTATGACAACCGGACATAACTAAGAGAGGCATTTTTGATAAATACTCTTTGGACATCCTTTGTTAGATGGAGTCATTAGGTTGGTGTTAAAAGTTTTTGTTCAATTTAAAAAAATAAAAGAACTTAGGCAGTTTGTATTTGATTTTGTTTGTTATCTAGTGCCAGTAATTAGATTAAGTTAGTAATTCATTTTGGTATAGAGCTAAGTGTGAATTGGGCCCCAATGGAGTGAGAACTAAATCTGTAATAAAAATGCATTAACTACCGTTTTCTGTCTTGAAGCCAGTAACAGCATTTTGGCTTAGGATTGTATTTTGTTTTTTTATTTGAATCATCCTAAAAAAAAAAAAATCATCCTTTAATATCTCTAGTTTTTTTTTTTTTACTACCTTGCGTATATTCTTCTCAATTATTCAATATTTATCATATTCCATCCCCTATTTCTCCTCTTTGCACTTTGCCCCCTCTAAGGAAAAACGTTTATATATAGAGGTAACTTTGGTACACTATGGGATCATGTGAATAAAAAAGAAATGGATAAAGGCGGGGAGAATGATGATTTTACATGGGGAAATAGTGAATGGTGGCCGTTTTTGAACTCGACTGAGAAGCTTGGTCGTGACATGTTGCCAGATTCGGATAGGTGTCAGCCGCTGACAGCTGTTAAGGAGATGGTTGAAGCAAGTACTGTTGTTGGCAGAAACAATGACAGAAATGGTAAAGCAAAGTCTGGTGCAGGTGAAGATGGAACGTCAGACCGTGAGATTCACATATTGAGGGAGAGAGAAAGAAGGAAGCAGTTGCAGAATTTGTTTGAGAATCTTCATGCTTTGGTTCCTCAACTTCATCCTAAGGTAATCTTTTTTTCCTTCCTTTTTCTTTATCCTATTGACCCGACCGATCAACTAAAGGAAACTGAAATTGAATTTATAATTATATTTGTATCTTCCAAAATGGAATGATAACATACACTTTATTTAAAAAACAGGGAAGGAAAAATAAAAAAGAACTTCCAGTTTTTACGCATATAACTATATAAGATTCCACACATTTGTTTTTTCTTTTTCTTCACGATTAAATGAGCCTTCTAGCATAAGAAACTGAAGTTTTCAACCTTATTCTAATTCCATTCAAAATTTGTCTACACTTTCTTAATCCATATAATAATAAAATCTTCGTTATCTATTCGTTATATTAATTCAACTTATATACATTTAACAGTATAAAAAGTCTTTATAATAGTAGTGTATTTTAACTTGTTATTACAGATACCTTGCTTATTTTCATATTAATTACTACCAATAACACTTTTTATGTAATAGTCTAAATGTAATTATCCTTTTGACTTTCAGTTTATACATATCGAAGGAGTAAACAATTTTTATATTTTTAAGATCACTTAATAGCCTGTTATAATTAATTTTTACAAGGATTGATTAATTGACCAGAGACGTAGGAAGTGACTAATGATTTGATTAGATTTCATTACATTGTTAGTATATATTAATACAACTCATATTTTTTTGGTGATCAAATGGTGGCTAAAATTCTCGCAAAAAATTCTTTTTATATTGTCACTATTAGAAATGGAACTAACAACCTCTCTACCTGACTCTTAAGAAGTGATATGGATTGCGTACGTTTCACCCTCCATTTGACAGAAAACTACACTATATATTTAGATTAGATTCTTTTACTTACGTACAGTAGAGGTTGAATCCTCTTGGCTTATTTGCGTGTGTTTGCTTTCCATAGTTTGATCTTCCTAAATTAATAAAAATCATAACTCTTCCACTGATCACCGTAGAAAAATTAAATTAATTGCATTTTTCATTTTTTTTTTGGGGGGCTATATGCAGGCTGACAAGTCCACAATTGTTGATGAAACAGTGAACTACATCAAAACACTGCAGAGTACACGCGACAAGCTTATTGAACATAAGCTAGAAAGGCTTCAACATGCCATAGGGTTGTCTACATTGAATAATTCCATGATGACTTCACAAAAATTACCAATTGTTGACAATAGCTGGGAGAAATTTTTGGCTGATCAAGCATCTGCTAGTTTGTCAGCTGCTATAACACCTGCCAATTGCAATATTCCAACAGGTTTTCAGATATGGACTTCACCAAATGTGACACTTAATATTTGTGGAGAAGAGGCACATATTAATGTGTGTTGTCCCAAGAAGCCTAGGCTTCTTAGCTTCATTTGTGATGTTATGGAGAAACATAAGATTGAGGTTGTGTCTGCTCAGGTTTCATCTGATCATTTCAGAAGCATGGTTATGATCCAAACCCACGTAAGTCCGTTCTTCTTTAATTTTCCTTTTTTCCCCCAAGAAATTGCTGGCATTTAGAAATTAATTTAATTCTTATGTATTAATATTGTTATGAAAGCTCTCAATTTACAATCCTATGTTGATCATTTTGAAGATTGTGAACTAGGGTTCGTAGGTAGCAAAACAAAATTGCTCTCTGTGGTTCATTTTACTCGTCTTTATTTAATTGACCAAAAAATTTTACTCGTCTTTGTTTAATTAACCAAAAAAATTAAGAATAGCAGGTAGATTTTTTTTTTTTTGAATTTTGGAGTCTTAAATTAAGGAACTTACTATAAAAAAGTACCTTTGAATCTAGCGATATTAAATATGCTATGACATTCCTCTTATAAGGGTCGTATTATTAATTAAGAGTGAATGAAACACTTACTACCTATCGAAAGACGAATATACTATTCTAAACAAATACTAAAATACATAAATTGAAACACATAAAATACGACGTAGACATAAGCTTTTATTAGTCATTTGATTATACGTAATATGCCACTTTTTTCTTTTTAATTTCTCGAAAAAGTACAATACTTTCTTATATTTGAAATTATTTAATTAAACCTTTGTATTTTACCTTACATAACATCCTTATAATTATAGAAATATCATGATATGTTCAAAGAATAGTCTTTCTCTCTTTCCTAACTTTCATGTTTAATTAATTAATCATTCTTCACATGAAATTAAAGTAAGAAAAGTATATATCTATCTTTTCTTGAAATGCCCTGGAATTTTGTTTGAAATTCTCTTTATTTGCTACATAAACCACAATCTAGTTTAATCATACACTACGTTTAGAAATTATTTTGAATGTTTTATAAGAGTCAAGGATCTATCGGAAACAAATCTTTATTTTTTACTAAATAAGGATAAGGTTGTATACACATCACCCTCTTCAGACTTCACTTGTTAGATTTTACTGAGTATATTATTGTTATTGCTGTTTGTCATTTTTTGGTTCTTAGTATATGTTGAGGTATATTCAGGCAAGAGGTGGGAGTGGCTTAGATCAATTCTCCCAAGCATTGTCAGTGGAGGAATTGTACAAGCAAGCTGCAGCAGAGATACTGTCATGGATAAACCCCAATTGATCTATATTAAATTCATCAGCCAAATCCAATAAAAGTTAAAAGAGACTGTGAGGGTCATCGTATTGACTTTTAAACTTCATTTCCTTGGAGTATGAATGTATGTCATCATAAAGAAAGTCATATTTACTTTCATAGTTCACAGTAAAGGTCAACATATTTATTTTTGTATGAATGTCTGTTGTCGTAAAGGTCGTCATGTTTATTATTAGGGACAGAGTCGGAGGAATAAAAACTATGGAATTGGTCCATTTAATTTTCTTGGTTATGAGAAATGTTTATGTATTTGCTCTAAGGTTTGGTATATAAAAAAGGGAAATCTATTAGTTCTTATAATCTTACCTCGTAGGGGTACTTTTGTTTTACATATTAGAATTCAAATATGCCAACGACTAGATATAAAACATTATCATGTTCGTAATTATAATTTCTCTTAAAACTTAAGGCCTCTTAATAAAAATTGTTTTAAAACTCCTAATATTTTTGAGTCTCCCCAATCCCCAACCTCCCATTCATCACTTCAAAATCAACTCCCTACAAAGACTTTTTTGTAGTATTTTTCTAAATTACATATAAGTATATTTTTAGATAAATTTATTTTCTTAACTACCAAATAGCAAATAATAAGCAAGAAATTAAAATCACTTATTTTTAAGAAAAACACCTTTCCTACTACCAAACACGCCCTAGGAGATTACAGATATCATGTTATTTAACTATTCTAAAGATTGGAGAGAAAACTAAAGAGGCAAGCTACTCATTTAAGCTTCTACAACAATTAGGAAATTGAACAAAGAAAAAAAAATGCAAATCTATATTATTCGAGCTTTGATTTTATATATTTAAAATAAATTGAGACCACCAAGACCTCTCCAAAGATTCCTACAAAGAGAGACTAATTCTTTTTCATTTTAAAAGTTTTTTGGTCTCTTTTCCTATTTGCAAAATTCACATTTGACTCGATCTTTAGTTAATGTATATCATTATGAAAACTCTTTCATAAATTCAACATTTGTTTTTTTTTTTTTTAATTGCTTTGCCTGAGTAAACCATCCATGTTTTTGTTGTTCCACTAGCTAGGAGATGATTTAAAAATTTTCGGTTCGTTATTACTTATTTGTTTATGTCAAAGACCAAAAGCTGAAAATATAAATTTTTTTATTAACCTTAGTCGCATAAGCCTACCTGCTCCTTCCCTTGAGGAGTCATATGAGGTACGTATTGAAGTACAACCTTTAATAAACAATGGACTAAGGGGTTTTTATTTTTTGAAAACAGACGACCAGGGGCATCTGTAGGGATTTGTGTATGAGACTAAAATCCACAAACTGATGCATGAGATTCATCCTTTACTTAAGAATACAAAGGAGAAACATAGAGTGAGACAATTTTTTACATGCATTTTTGTCATGTATGACTGAAATCAGACGTGGACTTCAATCGCCTTAAAAATTATAATGCAGATATTAATGAAATAAGTATTTGTGTGGTTTCTCCCATAAATAATTTCTACAAAGTGAGCGAAAACTCTTAAAATTTATGTAAAATATGAACTAATTTAGATAGGGCCAACAATTAGAATTGTCAATCATGGCGTATGGGCTGCAACAGTATTACAACGACAATCCTTTTCTTTCCATGTCCCAATAGTGTGGAAGCTTTTCTTTAGGAAACAAAGTACTAGCTTTCTTTAGGAAACAAAGTATAATTCTAAAGGGGCCTCAAAATTGCTATCTTCCCCGGAGGGGTCCAATTCATCTAATTTCCATGTGAATATAGTTGTTCAATTGTTGGAAATATAATCTAAAACAATAACAACAACAATGGGATTAAAAAGGTTGATTTGAGAGTGAATTTTAAAAAAAATGTGGCATAAGAGAAAAGGAGAGATTGCAAAATTAGTAAGAAGAAACGCAAGCATAGAGAGAGGCCAGAAAATGAACAACAAAAACGGCTGCCAAACCCCTATTTGCTATCCCCTCTTACGTCACATTATAGACAGCTATTCCCTTCTCTCTTTTCCTTCGTCATATTATACATAATTTTATTCATTTAAGTTTGATGACATGAAATTTTCTTTTAAAAATGGTTTCTAAGATTTTTCAATGAATTCAACTCAACCTCCATTGATGGTGTCTCTGCCCTTGATAAAAAGTGATGAGCATATATACATATAAAGAAGACCTCGTCTCTAACAGGTTAAATTGTAATAACTATGGAGTTCTTTTTCTTGCTTCAAGCGTGTCTTTTCTTTGAATTTGTTTACTTAAAGACAGCGAATAATTTATGAAAGAATAAGGATAAATTAAAGGGTTATATATTTGACCCATATTATTTTAATGGGTCGAGCCAAGTGAGCTGGGTTATTTAAAAGTTTGACTTAATCTAAATTTCATGTACATCAAAATTAAATTAAAAAATCACCTAATGTGGATGAGTAATTTTGTGAGTGAAATATTAATATAATCAACCATTCTATAGTGGTAGCGTTTGTTTGAAAATTTTATCATTATTATTATTGAGAAGTAATGTTATATATGTGTAATTACATTTGATGTTTAAATATTATTTAATTATTATAAATACAAATATAAAAATCATTTCGGTATACTTGTTAATTTTAAAATTTCAGTTAAATTTCATATTTTATTATTGAAAGGACTAATATATTACTACAAAAGTTCATAGCTAGATATATCGTACGGATAAAGGATTAAAATTTAAGAAATATATGCATTTGTTTAAATATTTCAACTTTGATGTAAGAATTTTATAATCGTAAATTCTAATCTCTTAGTGACAATATATCGCTTGGATGTGCAAATCTCTATCCCAAGTGATATCTTATGAGATTAAGAAAACATTAGACATTAAAGTTATGTTGTCCTAAGGTAATACGACTGATGAATTTTAAAAAGCCTATAATTTTATTAGTTTAATGATGATTATCATAAATATTTTAATATTTTATTTTATACACTATATGATATATCTTTTATAAAATATTAATATTACATAATATTAAAAGATAATTTTATAAAGAGTATTGTAGTACTAAATAGATGTTATTATTGTTATAGATAGAATAGAAATAAAAACAATCTAATTTCACATCTCTCCTACATGTTTTTATCGATATATCTTTTATTATTTTAAGTGATAGGGGAAGAAAGCAAGTAATTTGTATGTGAGAAAAATAAAAAGAGAAAAATAAAGTGATTGGTATATTCATGCAAGACCAATGTAATTTCACACACACACCTAAGGCTGTAAAAAATTTTTGGCCTATACTGGTCCCGGCTCATTCCTAGTTGGGCAATTCAGGTTAGGTTCCAAATGAGCCAAGCTAGTTTAAGCTGATTTGCTTGATTCGTATCAGCCCAACTCATATGATCAATGTTTGGTCCGACTCATTATGTATATTGATCATTTAAAAAAATTAAAATATTTAATTCATATAAATATATATATATATATATATATTTATATTTTAAGTTAGTACGACTATACAAAGTTGTTAAAAATATACACATATTTACTAAAGATATATACTATATGCTAACGATTTATATAAAATATACTAGAGATATATACTATATACTAAAGATATATATATTATACAAAAGATATATACTAAACATACTAAGAGTATATACTATATATACTAAATATACTAACGATATATATCATATACTAACGATATATGTTATATACATTAAATATACTAAAGATATATTTAACATATTAAGAATATACAAAATATAATAGAAATGCATACTATATACTAAAGATATATTATATTAAAAATATATACTATCTATATACCTAAACATATTAAGAATGTGCCCATGCTTGTCCATCATCGATTCTCAACGTTTTCCGCCAATGTTCGATCCTTAATATTTAGGTACAAGAAAATTATGGTGGAAACACTTTAATATTTTTATTGTTCATAAATGTCATCTACCTTATTTTCATAAATTAAATTTCAGTTAATGAAATTCACATTTACATAAGCATTACCATGATATTTTGACCTTGAGATCATTTTTTATCATACGATTTTTACTAAAAGAAAATAATTATTTGAGCATCGAATTGGGGGAAAGTCTTAGTTGAATGAGATAAAATTATTTTTAAAAAAATTGGCTCGGCCAAACCGTCTTGCGGCAATTTGCCTCCATAGATCTCGAAAAAATATGCGAAATAAGAAAAAATAGACTAAAATGGACATCCAAATGCAAAGTTATAACCATTAAAATTTTCACCAATTTACAACTAGTTTTCCTCGTTGCACTCCTTATTTTTGGTTTTCCTTTAATTTAGATATATATTATATACTAGAAGATGTATTAAAAATATATACTAAATATGTTAAAGATATATA
>JBDJHY010244228.1:0-10783 GCA_039654485.1 Withania somnifera
CCCTTTGAAATCATTACCTTTACAAAAATTTATCCTCCAATCCTTTTGAAATCATTACCTTTATGATAAATTCTTTAAGTGTAAGTCCTGGTTGAGATCAGTTGTGTTTCTTGGTTGTGCCATCTCCAGTATTAGTATACAAGTTGATTCTCATAAAATATATACGGTTACAAAATTTTCCTTGATCCACTTCTCTTTAAGATATTCAAAGTTTCATGAGTTTGGCTAGTTATTATCCGAGATTAATTGAGGGGTTTTCTTTCATAGCTACCCCATTGGCCAGTTTAACCCAGAATAAGGTCAGGTTTTAGTTGTACGGTCTTTGTGAGAAAATTTTTTGAGAAGTTTAAAAATATTGACTTTGGAAAATGTGTTGGCCCTACTAGAGAGTACATAAAGTTTTGTACTCTATGTCCATGCTTCTTGAGTTGGAATCGGATGTGTTCTAATGCACAATAGAAAGGTGATTACTTATGCCTCTAAGAATCTTATAGTTTCACGAGAAGAATTATCCGAGTCGTGATATTGCATTGGAAGTAATTTTCTTTACCTTGAAGATCTGGAGGCATTAGTTATATGTTATCCGTGTGAATGTCCTTGCTAACAAAAAAGGTTTGCAGTATGTGTTTATCTAGAAGGAGTTGAATCTCTAGTAGAAAAGGTGGTTATAGATTCATAAAGATTATGTATGAGTGTGATGTACTATTTGGGTACAGCTAATGGCGGTAGATACTCACTTTGATAAGGAAAGAAAGAGTTGGCTAATGAAGTACACAGACTTACACCTTTGGGGGTTAGAATGATTGGTGTTGATAGTGGTATATTATTTCAAAATTCTTCAAAGTTGTCTTTGGTTGTTGAGGTGAAAGAGAAGTAAGATAGTGATCTAATTTTGCACTATCTCAAGGGTGCAGTTCATAAGTGTAAGGTCTAAGTGTTTTCCCAAGAGATAGATGGCGTACTTTGATACTAGGGTAAGTTATGTGTCCCAGATATTGAGGGATAAGGAAAAAACTCTAAGAGCAAGAACACAAATCCCGATACTCCATTAATCTAGGTGCTACCAAGATGTAAGGAGATTTGAGGGCAGGTTACTGGTGGAATAGGATGAAGAAGGACATAGTTAATTTTGTGGATAAGTATCCCAACATCCACCAGGTTATGGTTGGACACCAGAGCCAGGTGACATGACTCAGAACTTTCATATTCCCTCTTGAAAGTGAGATGTGATGAATATGGTTTTCATCATAGGCCTACCTCGTACTACGAAGAAGCATGACTCCATATGGGTGATTGTAGATATAATGACCAAGTTATCTTATTTTTAGATAGTTAAGGACAATTAATTAGTAGAAGACTATAGCTTCTACCCTCAGGAGATAGGATATATTATGTCCCTTTGTATACCATCTCAGATATAGGTACTCAATTTATGTCATAACCAAAAACATTGGTCATGATAGAGATTGTTAAGCATAAACTTCATCCTTTAAAGTTCATTATGAGAGATCTTGTACTTTTGTGTATCGCCCATTAAAGGCATGATGAGATTCGGATGTAGGGTCAATCTTAGACCCAAGTATGTTGTCACTTTTGAGATCACAAACAAAGTAGGTGCATCTGCCTACCATCTAGCCTCGCCTCCTGAGTTACTTGCTATTCATATGGTGTTTCATGTGTCGATGCTCCATATTATTTTCTAGATCCTTTGTATGTTCTACATTGTGGTACTGTGTAATTATATAACAACCAAACTTTTATTAAAGACCCAACAAAGTCCAACTAGCCACTCCTTGATTAGGGTTATTTCTTGTATGCAGGATTGTGTGCTTGTAACTAGAGGTTGTCTTACATGTATGGTATATATTCATGATTTTAATGCTGATCCTCCCTTCCCTGCTTTTTTCTTTTGGTCCATTATTTTTTTATATACTTCTAGCTAATTTTCCTATCCTCCCACCCAAATAGGATATTTATTTTTCCATAAGGTTGAGCCGGGCTCGAGGCCCATTTTAGGAGATTCAAACCGTATCACTCCAGAAGAGCTCCAGGAGATCAGTGTTTAGCTGTAGGATTTGTTACCCATAGATTCATCTATTTTAGTATATTACCTTGGGGTGCTTTGATCTTTTTTATGATAAAGTATGGGTATATGCGTCGGTGCAACAACTATATACAGCTGAATAAGGTTACCATTGATTATAAGTATACTCTGGATCATGTTGATGATTTGATCGACTAGTTATAGGGAGATTGATTTAAGGTCTTGTTACCATCAGTTGAGGATAGTGCAACTAATATCCCAAAGGAGAATTTATAGTCCCTCAGAGAATGAGTAGAGGTTACGATAATAGGGATACCCAGCAGTATCAACAATAATATTATTAGGGTCAGACCAGTAAAGTAGTTCAATCCTCAATCGATCCATCTCAGTACAATTAGGATAGCTAGCCTCCCAGAGTCTCATATTCAGGTTTTCAAGAACGTGGTAGCCATAGCAGCAAAACTGGCAGATGCCCTTAATATTGGTATCCTGTGGATTGTTTTGAGTATGGGGAGTTATGTCACCATTTCGGAGATTGACCCTAGGTGTAGGGATTCTGAGATTTGTTTTGATTAGGGTAATGTGGGCTATTTCCTAGGGATTGCCTCCATTGCAGGTCCATATAGCCAACAAAACCTCTTTAGGTAGTCCAACCACTAGTTAGAAGTTATTACACAGCAACTAGGGTTTTTGTGGTAGAGCCAAGAATGGTAAAGTAGGTGGAAAATAAGGATATCAACCCAGCGGTGGTTGCTTTCACTTGTATGCTATTTCTGATAGGGTAGAAGTAGAATCCTCCAAATGATCACTGGTATGTTTCTTATTTATCACCAGCTGAATTTAACTCTTGTTGATAATAGTTTTACTCTTTCCTATGTTATTGTGTATTTTGCATCTCGTTTTGGGTTTACTTGTAAGATTTTTCCTGATCCCATGTATGTAGATACTCCCGTCGGCTATTCTTTTATGGTGGATCATATTTGTAGATCACATGTTATCAGCATTAGGGAGTATGACAAAAGGAAATAATTTGATTGTTTTGGATATGACTAATTTTGATATTATACTAGGCATGCACTAGTTATCCCCTCACCATGGGGTTCTTGACTTCCATTCCAAGGCCATCATCTTAGACATACCCAGAATACCCCCAATTGTGTGACATAGTGTTTAGTATGGTCGTGTTGAGGGTTATCCAATCGGTCTAGGTTGGAAGTAGGCAGCTCCAAATTATTGTGCTATGAGGAATTAATCGCACTGAGTTCTAGGTAGGGTTATATAAGTATTAAACACAAAATTTTAGTTCATTCTTCATAAAATTTATGCTTTCTCATGATCAACTCAGCTTGGTTTTGGATCCTAATTATTGGGGAATTATAGTTTGAGTTGTGGCAAGTGTTTCTCCTTTGTTCAAGGTATGTTTTCCCCATCATTTTTGCATTATTCTTGATGTAAAGTTTCTTTGGGGCCTTTTAACAAACTATCCATGGACTATTTGGGGCTCAATATTTTTCCTATTTAAGATAAATTTTAAAATATAAGTTCCCTGAGTAGTGGCCTATGTCCCGGTAATTTTTATTTTAGATTCTCGGCTATAAATCCCACAAGTCATTTTAGTCTAATTCTCAACATGACTTTTTGTATAAAGAGATAAGTCTCAGTTTGTTTACTTGTATGACCCATAAATTCTTAATTTGCTAATTTCGAGTTGGTATGGGCTATTTTTCTGATTTTGGGCTTTTGACACCTCATTTAGATATCATTGTCGGCCATTAGGTAGAATACTGCTTTATTTTATTTAGATCGGGCAATTGTAGGACATATTTATTGTAAAATACTTGGTCCAGAGAGGGTTTCTTAGGTTGATTGACTTGTGTACTAAATTTTATCCTGTATCATCCCTACTCTTATATATATATCGATTGACATTGTTTATTTTGAGACATATTGGCATCCCCTCGTATGTTAAAATGGAAATTTCGGACCATGGATATCATGTAGGGTAGTTGTGGGCTGTATTTGATATCCTCTCCCTTTTTTTTCCATCATGACCTGTTATTGTGATCTTGTGATGATTCTGAGACTTGAATTGTATAATGAGAATGCATGGATACTTGATACAAGAAACTGGAATCATATTGACTAGGTTGTGAAATAGTGCATGTGAAGTGAGTAATAGCAAAGAAAAAGGGACCTTTGACTGACTTAAACATAAAAGGAGCTCCTCTTACTATTTTTTTAACTTTCCACAACTACTAATTGGTATGGACCTATTTTCACGTATAGATGAAACTCTTATTGAGTACTATCACTAGTGAACCTATAAGATTTACCAGCATATTCTATAGTTATATTCCCTAAGAGGGATTCTCGGGTACTAGAGATCCTAATTATTCATACCTAATATGCTATAATTATAATAAATTGAGTGAGATTCGTGGGTACTACTGACCTTGAGCAATATTTTCAATTTCACGACCCAAATCTCGGGTCATGATGGCGTCTACAACCTTATGGTAGACAAGCCTTTCCTATAATGTAGAGTAGCTCGCAATGGGATATGAATGATCTCAAACAGTAAAACAATAAAAATACCTAGCCTACGACATACAATAGCAGAAACAGGAAAGATATATATACATATACAACCCAAATCCAAAAACCTAGTGTCAATGGCACATGGAGGTACTAAAAGGGGTATCAAAAAAAAAAAAAAAAAAGAATATATACAAATATAGCTCCCATAAAATAACACTACACTAGGCCTTCTATGAACAAAATAAAGCAAGGCAAAATAGCAAGAATTACAAAATCATCTCGAACAACAAAGCTCACTGTAGTCTCCGCAGATTTGCAATATCTACCCAACACGATCTTGGCATCTCCAATAACCCTTACCAGTATCTACACCATGAAAATGGTATAGCAGGTCTATAATAGTAATAACTTAGTGTAAAACAAGCTACTAGGCAGGAAAAATAAAGGGAACCCAAATATAAATACTACTAATAGGAAGAAAGTACAAGATCTCTACAGGTAATCTAAAAGCGACAGTAGCATAGGAAGGAGGGATCGAGGAACCTAGGTTCGAATTAAAGATAGCATACCTTAACTTCGATCGAGCACTACTACTAATATAACAGTAAGAAAGCTGTAAGTAAATAAGCATAAATGTAAATACAACTAAGTAAATAAAAGAAAATAAACACATAAAAACCTACCTAATGCCCCATTCCATAGGTAGGCATAAATAGAACCTCAACTCCATTGTGACTCCCCCTCCCCCTTAATCCCAACTAGACCAAACAATGTAAGAATGAATGCATAGAAGTGCTGAAAAGTAAACTAGTATAGTGAAATCTCATACCAGGATGATGCACCTCAATGTTGTCAGTAGGATTTGTGCCTCAGAGGTCCATGTCTCCTAATTATTAACAGGGTCTGTACCCTGGGATGTCGCGCCTCAATATCACTCAGTACGGGCCCCATCTAGGAGGTATGTGCCTCAATAGTGCCATAATGATAAATGGTCCAACGAAGATAATCACATTACTCAACTAATGATTAACTTTGTAATAGTTAAGAAGAACCTTATTCGATTATATTTAGAAAATAACGCCATACCACTAGTTTGTCATGGAATAATTGTATGTATAAGTAGGAAACCCTATTTTTATTATTTATTATGCAAGGAAAACTTACGATTTTTAATAAGTTAACTGCGAGTATAAAACTACCATAGCCCCTGGTAGTGCCTATGCTCAATCTATCAAATCTAATAATATAAAATACATGATCCCTGAGAAACAACAATAATATAAGAAAACAACTATAGATTAAGTCAACCAAAGGCCACCAACTAAGAACTCATCCACTCTTTGTCATAAATTGGCTCAATCATACCAGTAAGGTTCAAGGTCACCCACGGTAGGACGAGGACAATCACATATATCCCAACACACTCTACGTCCCACAACAGGACCCCCAAATGTAAGTTAGGAATAATCAACCATCTGAAACAAGGCGTACAACCTAACGACCATCCCATAAAAATGGCCACACCAACAAGTATAATACAGTAGCTCAGTCTATAAAAAAAGTAAACCTAGCCTACCTGGGTGCAGGCGAGAATCCTCAAAAAGCGTACAACACTATCCCAAAGCTTCAACCACAGTCGAAAGCACCCAACAATCAAATTATTAATCTAAGGCATAAAAATAAGGAACGGGAGCCATATTGGTAAGTGCAATTCGGGCCAAACAATAGTCTTGTGGTTCTTGCATCTCGTAAAAATAATATAGAAATACTGGCATGAAGGATTCAACACAAGGAATGTGTAGCTCAAATTTGATCTCAATTGGACCACCGTAAGGTCCTCAATTGGCCAAACAAAGATTATGGAAAAGTATAAAATATTGCATTTCAGAGGGAGAGAAAAAAAAGAGAAAACTTCCTTCAAAACTTGATAAAATGATCACCCACACTCTTACCAAAAACACAAGATCAATTCCCCTAAAATTTCCCCAAGAATTTGCACCCAACTGTCCAAGAATTTATAGAGAAAAACTAGAAATTCAAAGTTGAAACTATTTTCAACTGTTGGAACCGGCTGTTTATAGGCACTGGATGCCTTTATCGCAGAACCATGTAGTAAAATTGCAACATGGAATCATTTAACCCTACGATCGCCAAACCATATAGTCTAATTAAACAAATCAGTTTACTTGAGAGGCGTGATCGCGATCTAACACACCACGATCATAATGAGTAAGAAGCCAAGCCTATACGATCACGTAGAAGGTGTTATGCCTGCAATCTTAATAGTAACTCAATTGATTTTTGCAATATTTTAAAGGTTCTAACAAGGGCTCAAAATTAAATCAGGCATGGCTTTCAAAAAACCAAATATGCATGCAGTATGAATATAATATTTCATGCCTGACAAAATCATCAGAACGACCAATGGAGGTGTTTAAAGAAACAAATTCCTAGAACTAAGGAGGGTCAAACCATCAACTGCCACCTCCATACCCAAAATGCGCCTAGACACCTCATAAGGAAAACCAATGTCTTAACTAGCATAAAATCATCATTATGGAGTTGATGGAATCATCAAAATTTTGATCTGACACTCCAATCACCAAAATACCACCCAGGCTCTAAAATGAGCTTTGGCTAAACTAAATTTCCATAAAACATCTCAAACTCAACATGAAAATCTTGGGTCATGAACTTAAGGTCCATCTAGATCAAAGTTGGTATTTCAAAACTAATGAATCTATCAGAATTCTTTTCTGAGTGCATTTACTAAGAATCCTCTCTCAAGTTACACTATTTCAAGGTTAAGCCTCCAAAATAATGAACTGAGATAACATGTAATTGAACTACCAGGAATCCAAACTAGCGGTCCTAGTAAGTCACAACAGACATGGGGCAGCTACCTGAAAGCTTTAAATGCCGAAAAAGATGAAAGGCAAGTAAATGACCAAATGGGTCATTACAAATGTTTAACCATGAAGTCTATCATTTTAATTTGTAAGAGAGGAAAGCTCAGGTCCAGATATGTGGCTTTATGTGATATCTTGGATTATTTAGGGCTAGTTCCTTACTAGTTATCCCTACCATTGCACATGTTTGGTGTTCATCTGATATTTGATCTTCTGATGTTGAAGAAGTATCATGGTAATAATGATTATATTATCAAGTGGTACTTAATGGTTATAATGAGAACCTATAATAAAAAGAGGAGCCTAAAGATATGAGATTGAAGGAAATTTTTATGATTAAAGTGCAATGAAAGAATTACCTTGTTGAGGAGGCAACATGAAAAGTCGAGTATGATATACAAAAATGATACCCTTAGTTGTTCGTAAAGACAAGTATATTCAAACCCTTTTACACTTTTCTTATTGATAGTTTAGGGACAAATAATGACTAAATTGATATATATTAAAACAACACATTCCTTTATTATAAAATTTTTCCTATGTGTATTTGTGATGTCTAGACTGCAAATCTTAAAAGTGAAAAATCTCAAAGCTGGTGTAGTCTTGATAAACAATTATGTCTGAGTGCTTGCGTACTAGCAATTTGATGGTATAGTGGTGGTGGGTATAGTGTTGATATTAAGATATAGACCTATTTATCTACTAGTAGAACTTTTTATAACTAAATTTGAAGATCTGGACCTCTGGTAAAGCTATTTACCATGATAACATTGTGATTGATGTTTGGTTTTTGAGTTTGAGTTATGAAATGGGGAGCTGGTTGGAGCTCACTGGTTCGGGGAGAAATTAGTACCATGGTCCACTATAGTGTTTAACACTATAATGGAGCCTTTTATGCTATAGCGGCGCTCATGTAACTATAATGGTGTAGAATCTGGACCTTTTAAATTTATCTTTTGGGTTCATTCCTCATGTAAATTTCCGGAGAAAAATGATGCTAAGGCGAGAACACTAAAGTGGGAGAAATTCTTCACCAAGGTAAGATATCTTAACTCTATTTTATTAGATTATTTTATATACATAGTTAGTTTCAAGGGTTTATTAATGGTGGAATCGTGTGATAAGAACTCGGTTAAAGAAGATAAAGTGGGTTTCACCTAGAAATCATTCATTCATGTGGATTATTCCTAGTAATAATTGAAATTTTCCATTATTACACTAGAATTTAGTAGAAATTTCTAGTAAGTGATGACCTGCTAATAATATAGCTTGATAAAACCCAAGTTACACTTGAAGTCACGAGAGTTGGTTAAAGGTGCTAGAATGGATTCTTGTTTTATTTATCTTGATTGTGAATAGATAAATATGTGTTTTATTTTTTCTAGAACCTACAAAGGACCAACCTTTGGCTAGTTTTTTTTAGAAGGGAAAAAGTACTCTCTTAGCTTTGATGCTCTTCCTAACTTGTGGTAGGTTATGATTTGTTCTACATGTTAGATAGACTCTAAAAATAGAATGATAGGTGTTATTGATTATATAGTCTTTTATGTACTTTTGGTAGTGTTGTGATGATATGACATAAATATAATTATCTAAATCATAAACCTTATGATAATTTCAAATCATGCATTTTTCCAATTCATATAATTCCTTATGATGAATAGGTCGTATAGCTATCAAAAAGATCTGAACAATAACGGATAAACTTATTTATATGAGATAACTAGAAAGATTTATTGATAGCCTTATGGCTACTATCGCATCCAGTATTGCACCAATGTTTGTTAATGGAAAATGTCAAAAAGAATCCATCATTTAATGTATATATTAGGGCAATGCCAATAAGACATGAAGATATATTCCATTTGGTGGGGTGGGTGCCATACTGATACACTGACTATTGATAATAAAAAAGGTAACTTGAGATTACCTACTATATGATATTATTGCTCAAGTTTGTCATTGATTTTGTTATTGTTATAGCACAAATATCATTTTCTATCCTGTGTCAGATGATGATACTTACTTAGTACATATGCTTCGTACTGACTTTAAACCTGTCTTTTCTTTTATTGTTTCATTGAGTTCAGTGAGGGTTCCACCATATCATACTCATCCTTTCATCTAGAATATCTCCCTTTTCCCCAATTTTGGGGTGAGCTCAACCTTCCATCTTGTAGTGGATCAAGTTTGGGAGATTATTTCCTATTGTCATGGAAAGAAGACATTATCTATTGTTTTTGGATATTCTCAACTTTCTTTTAAAAACTTGCCTATTTGTTCTTTTCAATGTCCTTGGATGTGGTGACTCTTAGGTTTTGTGTGATATAATAGACATTAGATTTCTTACTATTTCACACTTAGTATTTATTGTGTAATTGAATATATCTGTTTCTATGTTATCATAAGTTGGTTCTTAAAAGGGATTGGTTTTGGTTGTAGTTGGTTCTTAAAAGGGATTGGTTTTGGTTGTTGGTTCTCTTACTTAAATGTAGGGGGTAAATAAGAGGGTTCCACTCATGACCTATTTGACAGGGTCAAAAGATCCATCAGTGCTATGTTTGTTGCAACTTGAGTCAGGTTGATGCCATTTGATATATAAGCCTGTTTATGGGGATAAGTAGCTAAATTCGGTAATATGAGCTAAAATATTTGTTATCGTTAATGTTGTATGCTATCATTGGAAAAAGTTTAGTACAAATGATCCATATATGCCAAAGTATAAAGGGGACGAGAAGCATTATGGTAAAGGAAATATGATTGGGGATAAACATATAGTGTATGAAAGTAAAATATTATTGGTTCCATAGTGGTAGGGGTGCATCGAGATCGTAAGAAATGTCAATGAAAGGAAAAACATGGTGTAGTCAAAGAAGAAGTGATGTATGGTTTTCTTAATTAATGGAAAACAATGACAAGATGATGAAAGTAGTCTATGTAAAGTGATTCAGAGAGAATATGTTGGTATTTGGTGATGTAGTAAAAGCTAACAAAAAGTTTTGATTTTATTAGGAATGCATATTTTCCAAAGACATTGACAATACATTGTCAGGTGTCAATCAGGAAGGTTCCTGTAGAGGAAGAAAAGATAGTCTGATTTGGTGGAAAAAAATCCAGTAGGTGTCAGGAACATATGATAGTGTCCAGGTAGGAAATTGGGGAAATATAGCGATGATGGAACCTATATCAACCTACTATCATGACCCGACCTCTCGGAGTCATGATGGCACCTACTATCCACCCAGTAGGAGAACCAAACCCCGTAGTCTGTAGCCTAAGTGGAGGACTACTA